>CAJQZP010000855.1:0-17874 GCA_907164705.1 Parnassius apollo | reverse complement strand
ATCAGGTGAACTGTGTGCTCATCTGTCACGCTTATCCTTTAAAAAATTACTCAGTTTTTAATTTTAATAAATATTGAGACATACACAAAGCTACCGGACACAAATATCAACTATATGCATACTGTATTTATTTAGTTTTTTAAAGATTTGAATAGCGGACCCGCGTAGAAAAGTAGGTTCTTGGCCTACAAAACTGATTTGTAATATATAATGAAAACTTTAAACAATTATATCATTATTTGTCAAAGGACTGAAGCCGTTTCGAAGGGGAAATAGTGGTCAGGCAAATTAATGGGATTGTACGCATCAACGCATAAGGACTCTTCACCAATTTCAAAATATTTAGTGAAACGTGGATCTCGATCCACCGAACTGATGATAGTTTGAGAAGCCCAATATAAAAAAAAATATATTCGGATTATATAAAAAATACATGGGACAAATCCCTTCTAGAAAGATTTACGTTCGGTGGGAAATTATTGTATTTATTTATGTTATGTTTGTTTGAGTTCAATCCTTATTACCACGGATAAAAGTTAAAGTACAGCCTATTTACATCCTACAGCTGAGCACAGGCCTCCTCTCTTTTCTGAGGGAGCCGTGGTAGCTCAGGGGCTTAGAGCTCGTTGTAAACTTAGAGCTCATTGTATATTTCACACTATGCGTGCAACCAGGGTTCGAACCTCACCGGCGCCAATGAATTTGTTAATTGCAATTTCAAGTACTGATTTCACGTACTTGGAGGTGAAGGAAAATATTTTGAGGAAACATTGAGGCGGTTGGTGTTTAAAATAAGGCAACAACCAGTCATAAAAAAAATTATATATTGGTAAAAAGAAAAGGTCGTGGGCGTGGTTCCGATAATTTAAAAAAAAGTGCCCGTCTGGCTTCTTTGGCAGGGTCAGGTACTCCCCTATGTGGCCGCGAGGTGGTCGAGCAGGGCCGGGGGGTTGGACTGTTCACGGGGAGCGCCGTGGGCAGCTGGCTGTGGCGGTGGCGGCGTCGAGGGGAGGCCTAGGCCCTCTTAAGAAGGACGACCGCCACGGTTGTAGTCGTAAAATTGCACCCTGGAAACAACGTCGTCCACATTTAGGTCAGGTAAGTAAAATGCCGCCGATTATGAACCCCCGGTATATCGCAGGCTAGCAGTAGATGGGAGCACAGAGAGTAGCTGGCGGGTGTTCATAATCAGAACGGAGTTACAAGGCGGAATGGAAGGCAAGCGTCATAGCGGTGAGGGCGCAAATTAAAATACACATGAATTAAAATTACGGCAAGTGTAAAATACTGTTTAAATGTACCAGGATAACTAATTTAGGCTGTGCATTGGTTGAAACATGATGGTGACTTGCGATATTTGATCGCGGTGCGAAATGTATGAGACGCCATTTTGTAACGGTACTTTTGCCAACGCACACAGCGGCTACATACATTACTTACATGCAAATAACACTAATAACGTGGCAATTAAATAGCTAAAAGCAAACAGCCTGGCATGATCAAATTACACTACCTATAAAACACTTTCACTACTTAAAACTAGGTAACGTTTCAACACTTACCCTTACGGGGTGCAAGACGATACGGAGGTCTCGGTGACGAGAATTAAAGAAAAAACTATACGGCCACAGTGCCGGAATTATTATATTATTTTAAACTTTTTCCAAAATGGGATTAAAATTTGCAAGCGCGTACGAGGACACAAAGCAGAGCTTGTGAACGCGGCTGCAGTGGTAGTGTGCGCCTCCCAGGGCGCTCGGGCGGAGAATGACCGGGAGCGCGACACCGTGGAATGATACCGGCCGGGGTAAAACTCTGACGCGAGAGTTGCAAAGCGCATAGAGTAACGAAGCGTCAGAGTGTTTGTTCGAAATACAATATTTTAATATTTGATTTATTATTTAATTCGTTCTTTTAGTTTACTGATTTGTTTTATTAATAGGATACCTAAGTTAATTATAGAATTATTTTTGTTAATAACTTTTATTTTATTTTTATTTAGTTTATTAAATGTTTATTTAATTTTAATAAACCGTTTATTTATAATTATGCATACATGTACGTGCAACGTTACAGTACCCCGCGCGCTACATAAGGATTTTATTATTCTTAATTAATAAAATCCGCTCTAAATTGTTATGTATTCGCATTATCCTTTTATACAACATCTCTCATACTTCACGCGATTATATCAGCGTCAACGAACATCAATAGGGTAGTTGACGCATCCTGTCATTTGGCAAGGTGTTCCAGCATCGGTTAGACTGGAAGACCCATACGAATACCTAGAGCTAAAGATGTAAAAGTGTGACCAGGGTAAAAACGAGCACCATGTATATATATAAATATAACGCTAGTGTATTCCTAAGTAAAAAGCAGAACACATGCAACTTAATTAAGTGTACTTGTAGGTGTAACATGGAGATCTTGTGATATTGCAGTGATGGTTGCTAGCCCATCTCCCACAACACACTACTACCCTATCCCTTAGTCGACTTTTACGACACCCACAGGAAGAAATGGGGTGGTGCTATTCTAACCCGACACCACACGGGGAAGTACCACTTTAAAAAAAAAAAGTGTATACATATATGACTAAGTATTGTGTCCTGTTAATTTCAAATCCTTGATGTGCCAGGTGCCAATATCTTTCCCAGACATGTCAGCCAGGATGTAAACTAGGGGTGACTTTTTACCGATGACGCGACATTTAATAAATTTTGGCGCAAGTTTTTTACTAAAGAACTTATCCTTATCACTTAAAACATATGCGCGTTTCATTACAGTGTCACCAATGTTAAATTCCATAGGCTTGCGCCGAAGGTTATAGTGGGTTGAGTTTTTAGCATGAGCATGCCACAATTTGGCCTTTACAGTATCGAAAACTTCCTTAAGACAACCCAAATCCTCCGCGTAGATGTCACGGGGAAGGAATAAAACCTCATCGCCTAAATCGTTATCTAAATAATGCGAGCCACATGTAACGAGCTCCCTGCCGAACACCAGGAAGGATGGAGTGAAACCAGTCGCCTCACTCACCGAATTGTTGAGGGCGAACTGAACCTTCGGAATATATGTATCCCAACTGCGATGATCGTTGTCCACGAAAGTTGAGATACACGTGATAATTGAACGATTATGTCGTTCTACCAAATTAATTTGAGGGGTGTACTTTGGCGTGAAGAACACGTTAGGGACCTTATAACGATGGAAAAGTGACTCAGTGACCTTCGAAATAAACTGGCCGCCATTGTCCAAAAATATGGTCTGAGGGACACCATGGACGAGGAAAACAGACTCTTCCAGTAACTTCGTGACTGTAGTGGCAGTAGCACTAGTGACAGGCAAGGGGCCCATCAAATCAATTGAAATCATTTGAAATGGCCTAGAACACTGCTTCGGGCGGCCCATTGCTCCCAAGGTTTGGTGATTTTGAGCCTTGTAAGACAAGCACTTCTCGCAGGAGGCAACGAACTTCACCACGTCCTGGTGCATACCAGGCCAAAAGTAGCGCAAGGCAATACGATGGTATGTTTTAAAAACGCCGAGATGTCCAGCCGTGGGTTCCGCATGATTCTCGTTGATCACCTGCTCGCGTAGCTCGAAAGGTACAACCTCCTTCCATAAGAACTCGGATGAAAGTGAGTGATTATTCTTGGCACGCCTGAATAACTTGCCATCCTTGATAATGAAATTCGGGAAAGTTTGCGGCTTAGAAAGGCAAGAATTATAAATATTTTTGTACCAAGAATCCGATGTCACCATGTTCGAACCGGAAGTACTAATCGCCGAGACGGGAAGAGCTCTAGAGAGGGCATCGGGGATCACATTGTCCACACCCTTACGATGCTTGAATTCTAAATGAAATGAGGACAATCTTACACCCCAGCGAGCTAATCTACCGGTAGGGTTCCTGAGAGACAGAAACCATTTTAACGCACTGTGATCAGTATAGACAGTGAATGGCCTACCGTTCTCCAAGTAACACCTCCAGTGCTCCAGGGCGATGACGACAGCTAATGTCTCACGCTCCGTTATACTGTAGTTCCTCTCTGCTGCTGACAACGACTTGCTCATATAAGCAACGGGGTGCTCCTTACCATCTATAGTCTGCGTCAGCATCGCACCCACGCCGTAATTGCTGGCATCGGTGTGTACTTCGAATGGCTTATCGTAGTCAGGGCAGGAAAGAACAGGAGCGGAAACTAAACACTCCTTAAGTTTCTTGAAGGCAGCATCAGCTTCGGCAGACCAGGCAAAAGGTGGTCCACCCTTCTTACTCGAAGTTAACTTGTTTAAGGGGCCTGCAATGGTACTAAAATTGGGGACGAAACGACGATACCAAGTAGCAGTCCCGAGGAAGCGCTTAACGTCCTTACGACATGTAGGTGTCGGGTAATTGAGGATTGCTTCCACCTTCTCAGGATCGGTACGTAAACCACTACTATCAACGACGTAACCCAGGTATTTGAGCTGACTGCGGAAGAATTGACATTTCTCTAGGTTTACAGTGAGGTTGGCCTGTTTCAGCTTATTAAGAACCCGAAGTAACAGGGAAACATGGGAATTGAAGTCGTTTGAGACGATAATAATGTCGTCTCGGTATGCAAAGACTTTGAGGTCAAATTCCCTAAATAACAGATCAACCAACCTTTGCTGTGTAGCCGGGGCGTTAGTTAAACCAAAAGCAGTGCGCTTAAAACGATAGGTACCGCGATTAGGCACATAAAAAGCAGTCTTGTCCCGGTCCTCCTGTGCTATAGGTATCAGCCAAAAGGCTTTGGATAAATCGATACTAGATAAGTAGAGAGATTATCCAAGATCTCGGAAATGTAGGGTAGACTATAGGCGTCGCGCTTCGTGATGGAATTGAGCTTGCGGCTGTCGAGGCAAAACCGAGGCTGACCGTTTTTCTTCGTAACAATGAGAACTGGTGATGACCAAGCACTTTCGCACTGCTCAATTACGTCCAGAGCCAGCATCTCGTCGACCTGCTCGGCAAGGATCCGCTGCTTCTCTGGAGACAACCTATAGTACCTTTGACGAACTGGCTCAGCATCTCCCGTATCAATACGGTGAGTGACCAAACTCGTCTCGCCCAAACCCCGACGTTCGGCGGAAATGTCGCTAAATTGAGAAATGATGTCATCCGCCACTGATCTCTCCGAAACAGTTAAGTGGTCATACGCTTGTATGAAAGTGGTAGAATCGATACTAAGGCTAGCATTCAATACTGCGGCATTAGAAAATGTAATGCTTGAGAAATGTCTAGGAAAAATGTTAAACTCGCGCCAAAAATCGATCCCCAACACGAGATCAATATTGATGTCTGGCACAACAAATGACTTAATTATATGGTACTCATTCTCAAAGTTTATAGGGAGAAACATATAGCCAATGCTGGTCATAGATTGACCCCCAGCAGCCGTGACTGTAATTAAGTTGTCCCTATGCAGCTGTAAACCCCGTTCCTCTAGCTTCCTATAAGCTTTATCACCTAAAATGGACACAGCTGAGCCTGAATCTAAGAGGCCAAATAGCTTAAAATCATTGATTTGTACACAAGCGTAAGGTCTAGGATCATGCAATGGTTTGTCCAGCAGAATTGTATCAACTTTATAAGAATTGAAGAAAACATTAACAGTGTTAAGCCAGCTCTGCCAATCCTCTTGGTCAAACTTGGGTGGCAGGACTTCAGTACAATTCTGCTGGTCTATCAGTTTTTTGAAGTGCTCGGTTTATCCTTGCCACACTTCGGACAGTCTGGTGACTTGACGCCTTCCTGGCCACAAACAAAACAAAATATTCTATCCCTATTTGCTTTGCATTGACGAAGGTTGTGGGTGTTATTACGACACCTAGGACAATAAGGAGACTTTTGGTACTGCTGTTGCACCGCATGCACATAATTATTATTTTTAGTATAAGTTTTATTACCTGTATTGTAATTATTGTTGCTTCTATTGTAAAAGTTATTGTAAGGTCTTTTATTGAAACTTTGGCCGCTGCCTTGATTAAACCTACTTGCAGACTGACCAGCGTAAGCAAACTCTGGCGCCAGTGTTCCTGAAGAGACCTTCGGAGGTTCGTGGAATCCCACTAGGCAAGCCTGAATGTTCTCGTAATTACGACAGAGCGAACGCAAGGTGTCGAGGTCTGAGATCTTCGGGACAGAAGCTAAGGTGCTGGCGTAGCATGGGCGGATGTTACGTAAAATGATCTCAAGTTTGTCTTCGTTAGACAGGCTCTTGGACAAACGTGAGAATAGCCCAGTCATAATAGAAATGTAAATAGTTATATTTTCAGACTCGCCCTGAGTTCTGGCCCGAATCTCCGACAAGAGTCTGTAATCATAATCGGCCTGGTCGAGAAATCTTCTCTAAGAAGGAAACTAACTCGTCCCAATTAGATACCTGGTCCCGAATGGCACGATACCAATGCAAGGCATCGCCGGTAAAAATCTCAGCGCAGTAAGACAGCAGTTTTTCCCCCGGTATATTCCTCGACTGGCTGTATTCATTGATGCGCTGGATAAATGCACGAACGCAAGATTTGCCTTCGAACTTAAACTTAGTGAACTCACTAGCCACGCCGCGCTCACAAGTTACGTTAACGTTGAGAGGTAAAGCAGCAGTAGACTGAGGGTCTCTAGATGCCAGAGAAGGGGTGGAATCAGTAGCGCAGTAATAGCATTATAGCGTTCCAAAAGTTGCCTGTATTCCGAAACACACGTATCCACCACCCCTTGCTGGGTCGTGCTATCACAAACTATACGGTTGAGTCGATGATGGAGGTGGTTAATGAGGTTGCGAGCACGAAGCAACGCATTCCCATCGCTAGGCGCCTCGATATATGCTCTTAGCTTAATTAAAGCATCGCTGACTCCCTTTAAATCATCGCCGACAGACAAAACGCTCTCGAGAATGTCCTCCGAAGGAAAGAGTGGACCTAATTTAGCAATCTGCTCGCGTAACTCTCTGACTGTGTCAGCCGGGGGGGGTGGCACCTCTAATGGCAACTTCGTATTCTAACTCCGACTTTTGCAACGATAGGAATTTAACCGAGTGCGCCATTATAACACGCGTATAACCGCAAAGAGGTAAGTGTTGAGTCGTTACTGACTTAATCTACTCCGTTCCGTTACAATTATAATATCAGGTACTAAGAACGTTCTGGTTGACTAAAACGATTGGCGTATAAAAAAAGCAGTAAAAAGAATAAAGCAACTGCCACCAAAATAAAAGAAACAGCGCAACAAAAAAATTAAAATACGCAACTAATGTGTACTCGAACAATTAAATAAAACAACAACAAGATAATAATAATATGCCTAAGAATTAAAATAAAAAACAATTGATTGAATAATTTAAAATACTACCAACGCATGCGTGACTCAACTGAACTAGGGTTCTGCAGCAACAATAGGGAATAGTTACAATTCATAAAATTTCAATAATAATAATATCACAGAAAAAAAAACCACGGAACCTCGGAACAATATTAAATTTACCCTATCACAGATTACACAGTGACCACTCTGCACGCTAACTACTCTGTACAATGATAGAACGTAAACAACATAGGGTAGTGCACGGCATAGAGTGATTACGAAAAGTTATTCGAAACTAAACAAATTCTTAGTTAGGGATTAAAGTTTATGATCTCTCAAATAATACAAGTAAATAAATAAATCAATTGAAATTCAATAAAATTCCTAAAACAAACACAATAATGAAATTCGTACACATTAGTTGCTGCAACCAAAAAACAAAAAAAACAAAAACGTTTCACAAACACAAAACGACACAAACACCAACTACTCCTACGCAGTGAAACCAGACCTTTTTTTACCACGTTTATGGGCACCAGTGAGGCGGTTGGTGTTTAAAATAAGGCAACAACCAGTCATAAAAAAAAATTATATATTGGTAAAAGAAAAGGTCGTGGGCGTGGTTCCGATAATTTAAAAAAAGTGCCCGTCTGGCTTCACTGGCAGGGTCAGGTACTCCCCTATGTGGCCGCGAGGTGGTCGAGCAGGGCCGGGGGGTTGGACTGTTCACGGGGAGTGCCGTGGGCAGCTGGCTGTGGCGGTGGCGGCGTCGAGGGGGAGGCCTAGGCCCTCTTAAGAAGGACGACCGCCACGGTTGTAGTCGTAAAATTGCACCCTGGAAACAACGTCGTCCACATTTAGGTCCAGGTAATAAAATTCCGCCGATTATGAACCCTGAACCCCCGGTATATCGCAGGCTAGCAGTAGATGGGAGCACAGAGAGTAGCTGGCGGGTGTTCATAATCAGAACGGAGTTACAAGGCGGAATGGAAGGCAAGCGTCATAGCGGTGAGGCGCAAATTAAAATACACATGAATTAAAATTACGGCAAGTGTAAAATACTGTTTAAATGTACCAGGATAACTAATTTAGGCTGTGCATTGGTTGAAACATGATGGTGACTTGCGATATTTGATCGCGGTGCGAAATGTATGAGACGCCATTTTGTAACGGTACTTTTGCCAACGCACACAGCGGCTACATACATTACTTACATGCAAATAACACTAATAACGTGGCAATTAAATAGCTAAAAGCAAACAGCCTGGCATGATCAAATTACACTGCCTATAAAACACTTTCACTACTTAAAACTAGGTAACGTTTCAACACTTACCCTTACGGGGTGCAAGACGATACGGAGGTCTCGGTGACGAGAATTAACGAAAAAACTATACGGCCACAGTGCCGGAATTATTATATTAATTTAAACTTTTTCCAAAATGGGATTAAAATTTGCAAGCGCGTACGAGGACACAAAGCAGAGCTTGTGAACGCGGCTGCAGTGGTAGTGTGCGCCTCCCAGGGCGCTCGGGCGGAGAATGACCGGGAGCGCGACACCGTGGAATGATACCGGCCGGGTAAAACTCTGACGCGAGAGTTGCAAAGCGCATAGAGTAACGAAGCGTCAGAGTGTTTGTTCGAAATACAATATTTTAATATTTGATTTATTATTTAATTCGTTCTTTTAGTTTACTGATTTGTTTTATTAATAGGATACCTAAGTTAATTATAGAATTATTTTTGTTAATAACTTTTATTTTATTTTTATTTAGTTTATTAAATGTTTATTTAATTTTAATAAACCGTTTAATTATAATTATGCATACATGTACGTGCAACGTTACAACATGCAGGTCTGAGTTATGATGAAAAAAATTAGGCTAACAAAAACCACGGGTATTTTTACTTCCCAAAACAGATTGTTATGTTTTATTTATTTTGCAGTTACTATAGTTTGATCAGTTATAGTACTCCTAAGGACAATTGTCAGAGACCCTTGTTACTTCGCTATAGCCTAACAAAGCCCACCGCTGAACATAGGCTATCCCACAGATTGCTTCATAAGGGGAATATTTGTTAGCATGCGGCTTGATAACCGCTGTTTCTTTTTAATTTCCCGAATATTATTAGCAGGACGCTGCTGCCTATCTCCGGTTTGTTTCATTTTGCCGCCTCTAACGACACACACGGTGCGATGTAAATATTCTTACACCGCCACTACACGGTAAGCTGTCATAGTTTTCCCATATTTTTAATAATCATATATGTATGGCCATATACAATATACATATATGATAATTTAATAGCAATGCATGACCGACCTTTCTGTTTTTTGTGATCACAAACTGACATTAAAACACCCGCAATGCTTGCTTCAATAAACACAATACTTTTATTGGCTTATTATATAATTATATAAGGGTAACATTTCCTAGTTATCCTTAGTACCTGATTTCAAACTTAGTTTCATGATACAGCCGTTTTATAGAGCCTGGATGTAGTTTTTTTGCCAACTCGTTTACCTTATCGCTGTGCTCCAAAAAGGAATTGAATGCAACCGATTTCGTTGCACAGCTAGCTATGTTTAAAAAAATGGCAACACACTTTATACGCTAAGCATGCTGCTGTGCTTACCGTGTAGTGGCGCTGAACGAATATCCACTACTCCATATCGTCTTGTGTTGGTGTCGTAACAGTTGACAGAGTAAGAGAAGAAGAAACAAACCAGGATATGGGCAACAGCGTCTTCCTTACCTAATATATGAAAATTAATGTTTTTCTGTTCATATTCAATGCTCTATCATACTGTTCATTAGATTGCGATACAACTTTGTCAACTTATTTCTTGCACTTGCACGAAAGTTGTAGGCATAGTACAATTATCTTACATTAGGTAGGTGGCGCGCGCATCGTACCAACCAATTTTTTGAAGACTATATATCATTCAACTTCCATGAATGTATTATCAATCCCAATTAAACAATTTTAACTATTTCAAATTTAAAATAATATTTTCGCAATTATATAAATAGTTCCTCTGCGGTAGCAACGCGCCGAGTACCAGCTAGTAACAACCAAAAATAAAAAACTGAGGTTTTCCACCGGCCCGCAAAGTGTGAAATCTCTCTTACGAGGGGGAAGCCTACGTTCTGCAGTGGACTTTTTGCAAAAGATGCTGCTGGACCCAGGTTTCTTCTCTTTTTTTGGGGGGAATATTGATGGAGCTAGTCTGTCGCTGTACTGCAGTTCATGTTGTCAGACTTAATCCCAAAATATTTTCTTACTCAGAAACAATATGCCTCGCCATTTTCTTCATCTATACCGAACAGTTAGTAATTGAAGAGGTGGTAACTTGAACTTAAAATGGACTGCTAATCATGTGGTCCCAGATTTGACTCCCGGGTCGGATCGAATCTTTAAAAAAATATCTTACAATCATATAGGTAATTTAACAACACAAATCAAATTAGAAATGGCTTGATAGAGAACACCTCATCACCCGGGGTTATTATTTTGTACTTTGAAGAAGGATTTATATTTTCTAGGAATTTGTTGTTAAAGCTTATACATACCCCCTAGAATGAAACACTGACTTCATGGAGTCGAGTAGCTGGTACTGTTTAGCTTGTTTCTGTTCCTAGTATTTACAGAATGACAATTATTTTTATAAAACTACTTTTATTTTTGTTTACATACATTACATCACATTTTAACCACTCTTTAGGTTTTAAGACAAAGATTTCTCTTCTGGTACTCTTCTAAACAACAAATGTAATTCCAGTATGAGTCAAATACATTCATCATTAAGCTACGAAAATAGCTTAAGTAACCTATTCCAGCTGTTTCAACACCGGTAAGATTTCTTATCTTTTTTGCAGCAAAACTAAGTCTACTTGCTAATTTTAAAAGATTGAGAAAAAAGGTAGAGCCAAGCTGCAGCTATATTATGGCTGTAGCACAAACTAATGGTGACGGAACGCTCACTTCACGAAATGGAACGCTCTCACAGAATACCAACGTACGTTAATGCTGTCTCGTATGTGTGTGTTGAGAACGAAGACCTTATTTAGTGAAAACGAAACATTACTTCTCAGACCTCATGGATGACAAGGTATCTGATATGGACTGTGTGTCATTTATCGCAATTATTCTATAAAAGAAATAAAGACTGGAAATAGCATCTTAAAACTTTTATGATGTCGCCTGGGGTCGAACTTGTTATAGTTCAGAAATCTGAGTTCCCACGGTTTCAATGACAAGTTTAACGTTTGTATATTTTGTCTTGATGTCAGTCGGACGGAACTTGTGTCATAAATTCCGTCAGCCGTCCGAAATTATGCGAAGCTTTGTCCTAAAGTTTTGAGTATGTTTGTGATAGACAGAGAATTATAAACTTGGAATATTCATGACGTATTAGGCTTGAAAATCCGTCATTGTGGGTACCCTTCCCGTGTCCCACACACGATATATTTTTTTCTTACCTATAAATATTTTTTTAAAACTACATAAAAATTTAAAATTATTTATCATAAATAATAGGTAATTAAACTTTTCTTTTAGTAATTTAAAAAGTTTTTGAATATGAAATATTTTATAGCGCACGGTGACTTAAAATTAAAACCACGTTTAAGTCACGCTCATGCTGGACTTTACTAACCGATTATTATGTTTTACTAAGTATGTTATACTTAAGTTCCGGATAAAATTTGTAATATTTTATTACATATTAAAAACAAATAAAATATTTATCGAGTTAAAGCAAATAAAAAAAACAATAGAACTTTAATTATTTTTAAATTCAGGAATCGGGCATAAATCAACAAAAAAACATAAAACACATCGCTATACTTTCCATATCGTACAATATTGAACTCATGTAGGAGCACGGAGCGTTTATTTCTCCGCAAGAACATTTACCAAAGTATTTAAAAGATTCTTCCGAACTTGATGTTACGTTCGCACGGTCGGAAGAACATGATCGACACCTTCCTCGCTCGAAAAGTTTGTACAAACGCCACTTTGTTTTCTCGTCTAATCGAGAAACATTGCGCATTGGTCCTATAATAATAGAATCCTATAGTAAAAGGCGGCAGTAATAACATTTCAAAATAATAAAAAACTGGGCTACAAATCGCTTATTGGGGTTTTCTGTCTATAAATTCTCAGTAGCTGGTAGAGTCAGGAAGTTGGCGGTGTTTCAACCCAAGTTAAACAAATTTCGGCTCGATTTTGCATCATGTACATAGCGCTGTCATTGTTTCATTGTTGAATTGAGTATGTATAATAAATTTATCAAGCAACAGCGAACTTTTAAGGACCAGTATAAAAGATCTTTAAATTTATATCAAGTACGAGGCATTTGTTTCATTGGTTTTTAAGGGAGAAATCGTGCCCTTAAAAGTTGGGCGAGTATTTGCTTAAAGATCATTTTCTTCTCACTTACATGTAACTGTTTAGCCAACACTAGGAGTAAATAGTAAAAAATAATTTGGTGCTAAGAAACCATGTATTGAAAAATTAAAGCCCCGACTTCAGAATGTAACATTATTTTATTCTATGTATATTCCTTAAAGTCAGCTTTTTTTAAAAGAAATTAATTTTTAAAATAAATTACTCATTAATATTTCATCAACAATCCCACCCAGGCGAAATCGGAGCGGGCCTTTGGTTAAATATAAAATCTATTTGAAATAAACAAAACTTTTATAGGCGTTGCTAGAGTCATCATCCGACTTCATAGTCAGGATTTTGTGGAGTCTCGTGCGCGACAGCTTACATACATAAATTGTACGAGGACAAACATCCAGACCTGGAACAATTATTTGTAAGCCACAAATACAAAAAGCAAACTTGTTCAGTGATAGATTAGAACTTTCGGCCCTCGGTACCGTAACTCATTTCTCAGCAACTATGCCACGAAGTCATCATATAACACAGCTTATAATACTTATGTCAATACACGCACAATGAGTTTAATAGCCGTATGATTGTAACGAACCGCTAAAACTACTCCTTGAAGCGCGCTATATTTAAAACAATAATTCCCACGGGAGGGTAACGATATATAAAACTCAGCTACTGAACAAATAAGGCCTCTTTATATGTTTTTCCAAAAAATTAAAGTTGCGTGAGCAAAATACTCATAGCGCGAATTCTCTTGGGTTAAGCGCATAAAAGCACACCGGCTTACATAGAAAAACAGACCTCAAACTTTTGACTAGCAATAGTATAGAAGGTATTAATGTATTAATAAACTTTTACTGGTAAATTACTTGGAAATATAATCCTTTATCAATCATTATTACTGTACAGAGCAAACAAACCGTTTGTTTTTTAATTTATTAGCTTTAACTTTTTTTGTTGTGTAATTTTTATTAGACGCACAACATGCGGATTGACAAGCTGAAGTGGCAATGCTCCCAATGCAATCCCTATAGCTCGAAGAACCTACTACCGATGAAGAAGAAAGATTCTCGAGTGGCAGCCTTGTATTTGTGAGTTACAACCTGATACGACATGTATAGTACGTTTCTAGGGCAGGCGGAAAAAAGTACATTGACCTTTGACGATATCATCGGGGTAGGCAATCTTTTTTGTTTAGGTTCATTTTTTATCCTTTTATCATTACATACATCAACAGAGTGAAAGATAAGGGTGCCGAGTGCGAAGTTGTTTATAGGCCCTATGTCTATTATTATATAATAAAGATAGAAGATTATCCTGTACCTAAATGAATTAAAAGCAAATTATTATTAATTTAAACTTATCTTCTATACATATAATAAAATAGTAACGAAAGAAAAACTGTACATTGTGAATTTTCGAGAAAATATAAGTGGCTTTTGTTAGTTAAACGGTTTGTTACAAAAAGTGACTCTTTAGAATTTTTCTCTGTTTGTCTGTGTCTGTTTGTTTGTGTGTATGGTACGGCTTCACGCCAAAACTACTAGAAAAAATTTAATTGAAATTCAGCAAAAATGTTCTTTGTAAACCAAGGAAGGCTTTAGGCTACATATTATCACACCGTATGTTATAGGAGGTAAGAAATATTGATTTTAAAGGGTTTTTTCTTCGTAATTGAATGCACAAAATAATTTAACGCACAAAATGACATGTTATTTATTAGTTAAAATAAAAATAAAAAATTTAACTCTGAGAACATAATAATTACGCTATTTTTATAAAGGAGCGGGGCAGTAATATTATAAATTGCAAGAAAACAGTTGTTTAACAATAATATATCAACGGGGAATTTTGCGGTAAGATCAGGTGACCGTTTACCACATTAAATAGTGCGAGTTTAATTCCCATAATATTGTTTCGAAAAATCGTATTTTATTTAATTTTTGCATTTTTTATGTGCATTAGGAAATCTGAGAACTTTACATGTCTTATCTAATTGTATGGAGAGTTTCACACTAATATTACTAAACAGATTGATTGGTGGTACAAAAGTTACACTATCATGAAGTAAAGTCAAACTTTTGGTTCTAAGTTATATCTCACGCTTGGTTATTCTACGCCTGGTATCTAACATTTGTTGTAGGTAATCGATTTAAGTATGCAATTTTTAGTTTTGTTCCTTGCTGCTGTTACCATAATTTTTTAATGCAAAAATAATGTACTTGTCTGTTAGATTAACGACAATTTAGTTTTAATTCATAAATTAATTAATTCATTTGGGTAAATCATATGTAGTTTCCATTTTCTAACTAGATGGCGATGGCGTCGAGTTAGATCGCGCTATAGTTTCGTTCCCAAAAAGTGATGTTATAGGTGCCGATGGGCCACTCTCATCCTATAAAAACGGGGGTTACCTTTGTTGTTTGTGTTGGTTGATGTATTTTATTTTCCTGCAAATAATTATTATTTTTCTACTTACTAGCAATTCTTACGTATTTATCGATTACTTTTCATTGTTTTGAATATCGTTAGTATCGGATTAAGAACAAATTTTAACTATGCCTTTTAGAAAAAGATCAAATCTGTCTCGAAACTCAAGGGTTTGCGTAATGCATGCAAACGTAATGCACTAAGTTTGTCCGCAGAAACTATCACGCAGCACCAATTACGACTAGAATTTAAACGAGTCCGCACTACTGCTTCTCGATCTCAGGAAAGTATGGAAGAACGAGAAATGCATTTAGATATCGATCGGGATCATCATTCTTTGTCTCGCGCATCCGAAACGGTTACACAAAGGGATCAGAGGTTGAATCTTCAGATTATCCGCTCTGAGACTGTTCGATCACTTGAGAGCAGTCTGGAGCGTGAGATATGACTTGCCCGTGACCGAGAGCGTCATTATTTATCTCGCGGTTCCGAAACGGATACAGAGAGAGAGCAGAGATTAAGTCTTCAGCTTTTCTGTACTGAGACTGCTCGGTCGCTCGAGAACAGTCAGGAGTGCGATACACGCCAAGCAAGCGATCACGAGCGCCACGCAGTATCTCATGCTTCGGAGACTTACTCGCAGAATTCCGCACCGGATCGGTGAAATATACGGGATGAAAAGTTGTTTGTTGTATAGGTATTAAGTGTAGGCAACATATAGGCTATAATTTATTTTGGAAAATGTTCCATTTTCCTGATGCAGAACCGCAACAGACCAGCAAAGTATAAGAGATATAAAAATGGTGCCATAGCGAAAAATATTCCACGTGAAGTGTATTTTCTGCTGTGAGAATAAATTTGAAGATCTGGAACACCTGTTGTGGAACTCCAAAGCCCAGCGACATTATAACATATATAGGAATGACGTCCTAGCAAAAGTTGTTTAGTCTGATGGGCATTTCCTGTTGACTTACAAAAATGAAACATCTGGAACGTCTCGAATCGTCTCGCGTATCATGTTGTTTTCCCGTTACCGGCTCTTAGAATTCGACATCAGACGTTTCAGATGTTCGATTTTGACGACCCCGTTGTCGCTGACATAGCAACAGTATCCGCGTACGAAGTCGCGGGCAGAAGCTAGTTATTTATAAATCATGAGTTATTACAATTTTCATTATTACGATATTAGTAGGTAAATACTTTAATAAGTAGGAAGGTAGGTAAAAGAAGGTAGGCAGTCGGGTAAAAAGACCAACTTTTTATGCTATATTTAAAGTTATTCTTAAGCAGCCAACCTTGAAGCATGCATAAAACTTCTCATTATAGATTATCAGAGACCCTTGACAGACTATTCATCTGTATCTATTTCAGAATTATTTTATGATGATGAAGACGTAGAAGAGTTCGTCACATTGATTATAACCTAAAATATCGGTAGTCTTCTTTTTCATATCCGTTTTGGATGGATATACGTCACCAGACTGCGTTTCTTTTACATATTTATAGATGTTTACAATCATTATTTTTTTCGGTTTCCGAAATATGCAACACTTCCCGCTTCTTTCGTGGTAACGTAAAGTCTTTATGAGATTTTCATGTGGATGGACTCTATGTCATACTAGTGATAATATACAAGACGTCACAAAACAATAACAAAAACTTTAATACAAAACGTAATAATACAACTAACAAAACAAACTTAAAAAAAATTAAAACAACAACTATAACCGAATATTTTAAATCTCAAACTATCTACACGTAAGATAAAGCAGAATGAGGAATGAGTTCTGCTCCATCCGCTTTCTTAAATGCGCACGGCGTGAGACCTATCGCAAATCGCGTCGAAATAGGTATATTATCTCTGAATGACCGCTTTCTTCACCCTACCCCGTACCATGAGACACGCTTAACGCGCATAACGATACGTAATCTATAAAGAAATGTATGGAAGTATTAACTGTCGTTTTGTTTCGATGCTAACATAATACTTGAGGTCAATGTACTTTTACTTTTTTCCGCCTGCCCTAGAAACGTACTATAGGAAGTCGATTGACTTCGCTCTTATAGGTAAGCGCCCATCCGATTCTACTACTCCTATTTTTACAAATATGTATTATAAATATTCTTATCAAAAGAAATCGTCTTAGTTCATTTCTTTAAGTTTTTTTCTTTCATAATTGTATCATAATGCATAAAATTGGAAATAATAAAAGTGCCTTTATCAAAGAGACTACAAGATAAATTTCTGTGTGTTTTGGTTTTGGCTCTTTTTACGTTTCGCTTCAATAATTTTATTTCATATTATTAATAATTCAATGTCTTTGATAAAATGTAAAGTGAATGTTTCTGTCGTTTATATAATTATTTGAATATATATTAATGGCACTCACATCGCTTTTTTATCTAAAAATTAAAGATCTATAAAGTTATTATAATCGCATGAAGTTCGCAAGTAAAAAAAGTACTAAGACAAATATTTGAAGCGCTAAACGTGTCAAGGGTGCCTTCGAAATTTTCTTCCTACTACGATATTTGATTTCTTAACGTTATCAAAGCGCAGCTGAGTAAATTTTAGTGAATTTAAAATTTTTACTTACGATTCATATTAAGGATCCGTAAATATCGTTCGAAATTTTGCTAACATCGCAACTGGCTATTTGCCTCCGCAGAAATACACACACCTGTATAATTTCTCCACACTCATTTAC
>CAJQZP010000854.1:362500-505380 GCA_907164705.1 Parnassius apollo | reverse complement strand
ATTCACGCCTTTACCAACAAAGGCTACGGTTATAAAGTCTGAAAAGTTTGTCAGGAAGTCAGAAATACACCTTTTTTGTTGTAATAGCCGTTCTATTTCTGAAATTATTCAAGCTCCGTTATACAAATACACTCAACCATTTTTGTTCCTTTCTTGTCCTGTAAGATAGCAGTACGTGGTAGAGCCACGCTGCTGCTATATATATATATATATATATATATATATATATATATATATATATATATATATATATATATATAAATTTAGGCTCTAGGAAAAAGCCAAAACTGTCTTTTCGGTTGAGAAAGTGGTAGCGACACGGATATTCGTGGAGTTATCTTAATCGATTATCTTCAAAGAGTAAAAAATATTACAAGACCGTACTACGCACCATTACTCGACAATATACTATACCATCTGAATACTTTAAGCAAACGATTCTTGTAAGTATATATAAATATATATATATATATATATATGTAATTAGTTTCTCGTAAGAAATTCTAACGATTTGGGAGGAATTTTATATTTACATAATGTTTTTGGATGATGAACGCTTATTCCACATCATTTGGTGAATGTCGTAAGAGGCGACATGATGGAAAAATCGAGAGATGAGCAGCGTAACAACTACAAAAACTGCGGTTGCCAACCCGCCTGCCAACAATGGCGACTGCGGCAAAATCCAGCCTATGAGGCAATCTATGGTCGATGCCTATATTCAGCAATAGACTTTTGAAAGGCTATATCGATAACAATATGAATTATTATACTCCTGGGAATGAGACGATCGCTACCTAACATTTGTTTTTGACCCAACCCGGGATTCGAACCCGAGCACTTCATGGTTAGCAGTCGCACTTACGACCACCAGATAACGAGGTAGTCAAGACGTGGTATACATTATATGTCTTTTTTTTCTTTTTAATTTGGGACTATCGATTAAGTTTCATCTACTTGCCATTTTGCCGTTAGCTACTTTGTTTGACATCTAGAACACGAAGTAAGATGGAATATATCACGTTGCTACTACACGGCTTCTCGAAAAACCGTCGCTTACATATTGTTCATGGATTTATATATGAAATTCACAAGCAAGGAACTCCCTTCAAAATCTTTTATTTAAAAAACAAGTGTTTTCGACTACATTTTTAATGAAGAAAAACGCATCGAGTACGTGATAATAACAAATTTAACTTATCTGCACGATTATTAGAAGAGTTTTTGTATACTTCACACGTAACAATACAAAGAGATTTTAGATATTTTAAGAATATGTGATAAGTGTGTATTGGAGAAATTTTATACTATTTATTTATTTATTTAATCTTCATTGTAAGATTAAGGTGTCCATGGGCTATGGAAGTTAATAGGTGTTAAAAAGTCATAAAATAACTAGACATATTACTTTGTAAATAAAAATAATAGGTGTCGTAAGAGGCGACAGAGACAGACAGACAGGAGATGGGCAGCAGCATCTTCCTAATAACAACAATAACATAATAAAAAACTGCGATTGCTAACCCGCTCGCCAAGCGTGGCAACTATGGCAAATATCCCCCCATGAGCAACGACGCAAATAAACGGCCCCCAGTCCCCAGCGGCCCCGCTATCCCTGGCTACGGCGGCGACCATGGTAACGGCGGGGCAGGGGGTGCTAAGAATCTCCTGTGGAGGTTTGGTTGCCACCTACGACGACTCGACCTGGCAACGTATAACGCACGCACCCTGAGGACTGACGAGAAGATACTGGAGCTGGAAGAAGAGGTAGACAAATTGCGCTCGGATATTATTGGATTATCTGAGGTCCGAAGAGAGGGGGAGGACATGGTAATCCTCGAGTCCGGCAACTTGTTCTATCACCGGGAGGGCGACCATCTGTCCCAAGGAGGTGTCGGATTTATCATCCACAAGTCTCTCGTCAACAACGTTGTAGAGATTGGGAGTGTGTCGACAAGGGTCGCGTACCTGATACTCAGAATCACCAAACGGTATTCGCTGAAGGTCATACAGGTCTACGCACCAACCTCGGCACATCCCGATCAGGAGGTGGAGGAAATGTATGAGGATATTTCTAGAGCCATGCATTCCTGCAAAAGCCACTACACGGTGTTGACGGGAGATTTCAACGCATAACTAGGCACAAGAGAAGGCGGTGAGTCGAAGTTAGGGAAATTTGGTGTAGGGCAACGGAAACGTAGGGGCCAGCAGCTGGCTGACTTTATGGAGAAAGAGGGACACTTTATGATGAACTCTTTCTTCCAGAAGCGGCCCCACAGGAAGTGGACCTGGTCGAGCTCCGACGGTTCGACAAAAAATGAGATTGACTTCATTATGACGACCAGACGCTATCTGTTCAGTGATGTCTCAGTAATCGCAAGGGTGAAAACCGGCAGCGATCACCAAATGGTAAGAGGCACACTGAACCTAAACGTTAAGTTGGAGAGGTCTCGTGTAATGAAGTCAACGCTCCGTCCCCCTCGTGCTCTAATCCAGAATCCCGAGACTTTTCAGCTCGAGTTACGTAACCGCTTTCAGTACCTAGAAGATTGCAATGCAGTGGACGATATGAATGACAAGCTCGTGTAAACTGTCCATGCGATCTGAGCTAAGTTCTGCAAGACCCGCCGCAGAAGAACACAAAAACTCTCCGATCACACTCTTAATCTCATGGCTCTCAGACGGGAGATAAGGCTGCAATCGTCAACAGATTTGACAGCATACAGGCACCTGAACAGACAGATCTCCAAATGCATGCGGCAAGACTTACGCAAATTTAATGCCGCTCGTATTAAAGAAGCGATCGAGCGGAACCAGGGCTCCAAAGTCTTTGCCAGAGATCTGTCTGCCAGAAAGAGGCAACTGTCAAAGCTGAAGACTGAGTGAGTACTTGAAGTCCTTCAGAAGCTCTTAAATTCCGTTCTCCATGGTGGCACTACTACGGAGGCGTGGAGCAGAAGTGCGGTGGTCTTGTTCTTCAAGAAAGGCGACAACGCTCTCTTTAAGAACTACATACCGATTTCCCTTCTGAGCCGCGTCTACGTGCTGTTTTCGAGAGTCATTACGAATCGTCTTGCACGCAGACTCGACGTCTTCCAGCGTCCCAAACAAGCCGGTTTCCGAAAAGGCTTCAGTACCATAGACCACATAAATAACCTGTGGCAGATTGTACAGAAGACCGAAGAGTACAATCTACCACTTTGCCTGGCATATGTGGACTATGAGAAAGCCTTTGATTGCGTCGAAATTTGGGCGGTGCTACAGTCTCTTCAGCGGTGCCAAGTTGACTGTCGGTATATCGAAGTGCTGAATTGTTTGTACAGTAGGGCTACGATGGCTATCCGAGTACAGAACCAGAGTTCGAAACCTATCCAACTGCAGAGAGGTGTAAGAAAGGGTGTCCCCCGTCTTACACCTCTCTGCAGTTGGATATCCCCGAAACTCTTCAACGCTGCATTGGAAGACGTTTTAAAGCTGGACTGTAAAGAATACGGCATTAACATCAATTCGATTTGCCGACGATATAGACGGCCAGCAGTGAAGGACCACGCCTCAGATCCGTAAGTCATCACTGGCAACACGCACTGGTTGTGTGTGTGTACAATCTAGTTTTCAGAGATTGAGGTATTTCTGATGAGAAGATGTATCGTAATTTCCCGAACGCTGCCCAGCCGAGTTAAGTTCGTCGATTGACCTCTCGGTCGAAGTTGGACTTACCTAGTCGGACTATTTGTCCCAAGTAAACATACTCGTCAACAACTTCGAGCATAGTGCTCCCAACAACTACCGGCATAGGTGTGACATGGGCATTAAACATGATCTTTGTTTTGTCCATGTTCATCTTAAGACCTATCCATTGAGAGATACCATTTAGGTCATTGAGCATAGTGCTTAGGTCCTCCAGCGATTCTGCCATAAGTACTATATCGTCGGCAAATCGAAAGTTAGTGGTGTACTCGATATTAATATTAATACCACATCCTTTCCAGTCCAGTAGCTTGAAAACGTCTTCCAAAGGTGATAAGTTTCGGCGATATTACGTCACCATGTCTTACACCCCTCTGCGTTTGGATAGGTTTCATACTCTGATTCTGTACAAAAAAAAAAATCATCGTAGCTTTATTGTACAAACGCTTCAGCACTTCGGTATACCCATAAACAACATACGACAAAGTGGTAGATTTTACTCTTCAGACTTCTGCAATTCTGAAGTCTATACCGAAGCGTATGTATGTGGTATTTGGTGCTAAATCCTTTTCGAAAACCGGCTTATTTAGAGGCTGGAAGTCGTCAACTCGGCGTGTGAGACGATTCCTAATGACTCCCGGAAACAGCACGTAGACGCTGCTCAAAAATGAAATCGGTCTGTAGTTCTTCAAGAGAGCATTGTTACCTTTCTTTAAGAACAAGATCACCGTACCTCAGGAGTAGTGCCGCTATAGGGGGACAGAATTGAAGAGCTTCTGTAGGACTTTTAGTATCGGTTTACCACCTTCTTTCAGAAGCTTCGCTGTAATTCCATCCTTGCCCGGGGACTTCCTATTTTTAAGGTGCTGGAGAGTCATTCTATCCTCGCTCAAACGGACTGAGTGTCGGATAAGACTCGCTCTTGGATCGTTAATCGGTTGAACGTGTGTCTGCTGATCATATAGTCTCGGGTTCGAATCCCGGGTTGTGCCAAAATCTGATGTTAGTTTGGATCGCGCGATCGATCAAAGTGATCTTCTCATTCCCAGGGGTATAATAATCCATATTATTATTGCTGCTGAAAATAGGCCTCCACCATATTTGCCATAGTCGCAATTGTTGACAGGCGGGACGACAACCGTAGTTTTTCTCAGTTGTTACGCTAAAGATAATCGCTGTTCATTGGAACACGTTTTTGGTCTAAAGTGAGCACAGGCGGTATTTAATGCGTTGACAGCTTTTTCGTACCTAAATTTTTAATTTAATATGTGACAAACACGTTGTTTGAACATTTTCATAGCTTTTATTATCTCTTTCACTTTGGTGGTCGTCTAGTACCATTTGATGAACTTTAGCGAAATTATCGTCGGTAGTTGCAGTTTTCAGACGTCCTGAATGTTCATCGTCTCCCAAACTCTCACAGCCACGTTTAAATTTTAAAGAAGACTTATATGCGTTCATACATATTGAGCCCAGATTGTAAAATAACAAAAGAGGTGTCAAGCAATAGTTTATAAAGTATCAAAACATCACTAAAAATTTGCGCATTTCAGCAATCTGAGAGCAAAGTTATAAGAAGTTAAGTAATAGTGAGGTTATGCAACGAGTTGGCAACAATATAATCTAAAGAGCTTATTTTTGAAGTGCGGTTGCTATTGTGTTTTATTAGACAGTTGCTTATCATATCAATTTTAGTATTTATTGTATTGTATTGAGTGGGAGGATAATAGAAAAGTCACAAATATATTGAAAGATAGGGAAGGTTACGTGTGTATATATATATATATATTACGTGCGTACAGAATACATATTGAGTCAGAAAGAAGCTGTCACTGTCAGCACAGACTAAAAATACAGTTGGCAAATAAGTAATAAATCGAACTGTAAACTGGAATCAATTTTAAGATTTATTTTAATTATGTTGCTATTTTATTTTTTGAAAGTGTTGACAATATGTTAATTGTAATTTATGTAATTACTTTGATTGAATCAATTATCTGCTGTAAGTAGGTTTAATGTTTAATTGTCAAAACTCATTCATATTGTTACGCGCCTAACTTAACGTCTGGTACTTGGCACTAGCGCCATCTAGTGTCAGGGACCAGAGCAAGGAGGGCTTCCTAGAAAATGTCAATCTTGACCTTTCCACCAACAGCGCCATCTAGTATCGAACAGAAGAATTAAGTTTTCTAGAAGCCCTACACTCGAACTTTCTGCGCCTGGTCGTTCGGCGCCCGTATTCACTGGAATATTCTGGATGTTTCGGTAGAAAAGGTGCATTTAATGTCGCTGCAACCCGCGATCGGGCAGTATTGAATTTGGCGAGACAAGCGAAGCTTCGGAGCAAAATAAAGTGAATCATGGTGATAAATTATTAGTGTCTTTTAAGTTTTAATTGTTGTTCGGTAATAAAAGTGTAAATTTGGGTAATTCAATCGGCAGTTTTTATCGTCACGAACCCTAAGCTCGTAACAATATTATTCGATTAAAGTAATCGATTTCTTATTTTGTTCGTGACATAAACTTATTTTTAAGATTTCTCGTCTTCCAGATTTTGACAAATTGGGCTGGTTTTCTATATTTTGAAATAAAATAATATAAGGTTTTTTTAACCATATTTCAACTCATTACAAATGGTTCCAGAAATCCCTATCTCCTTTTTTAACAGCTCGATACTCAATTTTTTCAGGTGTCGTTGAAAACATCTTTCAAAAATATTGGGATTATGGAATAAATTTTTTTTATCCATTCCAAAATATTTAACTTTAAACTTGCATTTTTTTAATGACGTGCCCTACCAACCCCACCAACGAAATCCATGTTTTTCGAATTATGAAAAGTAAAGTTCAACTAGTTACAAGTAACAATCGATCAACTTATGAAATACACTTTGATTGGTAAAAAATACGTTAAAATTCCATATAAAATGACACAACTAGCTGCATTATCACTTTCTTATGTTATTGTTAACTGTTAAAAATAAACAGTTTTTGAAGAAAACGACTTATGTATTACTCATCATCATGATCATAAGCATGTGGTTGTCCACAGCCGATCTTCGGCTACACGCGTCCAGTTTCTACCAGCTAACTTGAGCAGATCGTCGCTCCATCTAGCCATCTACGTTTGTCTAGACGCAATCTTCACTCCATACACGTCTAATTCACCGTTTGTCATTTCTGCGACAGATATGAACAGCCCTTTTTGATGTCGTACAGTAGATGAAGGTTGTGTGCGTTAGACCACATCAGCAGTTCCTTCCCTGCCTGGTTATCCGGCACGTATGGTCTGTAGGGACACAGACCGTGCCGTGAATTAAAGTCACCGATATACGCTGTTGGGCCATTTGGATGTGGAAAACATTGACTGGCCAATCCATTTTAGGGGCTTATACACATTTTATACAGTGAGATTTCCTATTTTTGTAACCATGTATATGGGATTGTATGTAGGTAGATCAGTCAAGATGTTAACAATGTTCGTATTTACATATGATGCTAGCCCGTGCTTCGCATGCGGCTTTCATGACATTAGCTCAAAACCCGGTATAGTTAGTTTGTGACCAACATTTTCGGTGACGTGCGTTTACTGGAGTAGGAGGATATCCACCTTGTTCTTTTTATTAGGCAACTGAAGACTTTTAGCTTCGTTTTCGGGAGGCCTTCTACATTTATTTGGAGTACATTCAAAGTTTTTCCGACTGATCGTCGTCCGTCACTTTGGTCCTCAGAAGTACCATATATCTTATTTGAGTTATGCATTGTAAGCATTTGATGCTGAGTTGCCGAGAGGCGCCAGTAATGTTTGTAGGCGTTCGGCGATCAAGGTTGTTATTCATTGAGAACCACGCAGGGAGCACATGTGGATTAAGGTATTCCACGGGCGCGAACAACGTTGCTCCCCGAGTTGGTAGTTATTATAAGCCACATTCGCAGTATTCGTACAATACACACTCGACTACGCTGTAACATCTAGCCTATACACTTACACGGATGTGAGGCGTGGACAGCTAAAGAGCACATCCGAAAACTTATAGAAATTTTTGAGATTTGCAAAAATTTACAAATGTGGAAGTTCTGTAATGATTAAACAATTAACGCGAACTTATTAAGATCATCAAAATGAGAAAAGTCATATATTTGTGTCACGTGCCACAAATATACGACTTTTCTTAGCACAAGATATCCAAATATTTGAAAATATTTATGAAAGGATAAGTTGTAGAAAGAAAAGGCGTCGGTCCCTGAAAAAAAGTCATGATTATATAATATCTGGGAGTGGACGGGAATTGCGAGTGCCATCGAACAATTATCAGTCAATTCAACGATTGTAGGAACTAATAATTAAGTTTAAATACTTGAAAAGTCAAAACACTTTTAAAAAAATACAAGATACACATTTATTTAGAATATTGATCTGATCTGATTTTGCAAGGGTGATTTTGGATCTCGACTAAAACACCAGCTAATGGGACGTTTTTTAAAATGAAGAAAAATAATTATAAATTACTTAAATTGTTTATTTTTCACCATGATTTATTCTCAAACTCAACATTTAAGCCGATGTTTTGGCAAAGTAAGATTACAACCTGATAACAAGTTAAGGTAATAAAACACCGTGGTTATCAACCCGCCTGCAAAGCATGGCAAATTCCCACCCATGAGGGAGTATTCTTTTCCATTTATGTGGAGGCTTATATTTTATTATGGAGATTGATTTATTCATTTTAAATATTGAATGTCAACTACGACGGTTGTTTGAAATGTTAAGATATAATACATTTTATTCATAATTAATTAATTATAAATTATCAACATTCAAGAGCACGGCAACGGCAATTCACTCCTGGACATAGGCCTCTCCCAAAGCGCGCCACTTAGCCCGAACTTCGGCTTTACGCATCCAGTTGCTGTCAGCCGCCTTGCGCAGATCTTCGTTCCATCTAGCCAAGGGGGTGTCCCAAACTACGTTACGCGGTCTCCACTCTATGACACGCCTACTCCAACGGCTGTCGCTTCCGCGACAAATGTGACCAGCCCATTGCCACTTCAGCCTGCAAATACGGAAAGCTACGTCAGTGACCTTGGAATTCCGGCGGTTTTCTTGGTTACGAATCTTATCCACCAAAGAAACTCCGAGCATAGCTCTTTCCATCGCTCACTGGGTGACCTTGAGTTTTTGAAGTAGTTGTACCGTTAGTGTCCAGGTTTCGGCACCATATGTGAGTACTGGCAGGACGCACTGTTCGAAGACTTTCGTCTTCAAGCTTTACGGTAAGGGGAAACGAGAAGACCTGACATGAAGCTTTCCGAAAGCTGCCCAGCCTAACTGAATCCACTTACCGGCTTCTTTCTCGAAGTTGTTTTTGCCTTTCTGCATTATCTGGCCGAGGTAGATATACTACTGAACAACTTCAAGAATTTCACCATCAACGATAGTTGGATCTTGTTTCTGGTGACATGACTATCAAACATGTCTTTAATCTTATTTAAATTCATACGATTCATTTAGGCTGCTCAGCATGTCTATTATAATACAAAGTTTGTCCGCGACTAAACAGTGATTCCCGTAGTGCGTCACTAAACTACGTACATCTCTAGTGAAAAATTCTAGAGGAGTGCTTCCGCGTCGTGGCATGAGCGTTGCAACTAGCAACTTACACTAGCACTTCAAACGTAGTTGTGGAAGATTTTGCCGCTCGTTGGTTCAGGATGAAATTACAAAGGTAAAAATATGATTTTGTTTCGTTATGTCGTTGATTGCCCTGATCACGTTTATAAATGTAATTTGAGTTTTAAGGATTTGTAGTCAAGTGTTCATGGAAAAGCTTTAATGATCATTAGTTATTTAATTCGCTGTTAATATTTAAAACGTATTGTTTTATCAGAATCGATAAAAACATCCTACTTTTTGATTCCATTGACATTGATTCCCGTGGTTTTTGCGCCAGGGTTGTTAATATTCATTATAAAAAATCAACATTTTTCTAATTTTCTGTGAAAAAAAATTTCATATTATTTCTTAAAAATATATTTATTTTTCATATCGATCGACGTGCAGTTTTATGTTCGCTTGAAAAAGAAGGCTAAATTGGCCTCTAAAAAGCTTGGCGTGTTCAGCAGAGTGGGACAGTATTTCATGCCGGTACACCGGTTGTAACTTTAAAAGGCGCAGGTTCGGTCGCACATAGAATACTGTTCCCATCTCTGAGCTGGACCTCCCCAGTGATCTTCTTCCTTCGGACCTTCTTCCATTTGATCGCATTCAGCGCAGAGCCGTTTGAAACGTCAGCGACCGAGCTCTTTCCAATCGGCTTGACTCACTGGCACTGTGAAGAGATGGCGCATCTCTTTGCGTACTAGGCTGCATTAAAAGTATCGGGAATGGAATATTTCCACTGTTCCTGTCATATTAAAATCTTTTTAATTGAAAACTCCTTGGTTTTAAAAATCGAATACCATTTATTTATTTCAAAAAAGGTTCTCGGTCTTGTCATAAGGTTTTGTCAAACTTGTTTCATCATCATCATCATCAATGCCACAAAGCACGGTCCTGAGCCACCTGCATCCATCGACTACCTGCATGTCTTACCAGGTCGTCACTCCATCTAGTGGGGGTCGCCCTACACTACGCCTACCGGTACGAGGCTGCCACTCGAGAACCTTTCTTCCCCATCGGTTATCGGTTCTTCGAGCTATATGGCCGGCCCATTGCCACTTCAGCTTACTAATCCGTTGGGCTACGTCGGTCACTCTGGTTTCACTGCGGATATCCTCATTTCTGAGTCTATCACGCAGTGAAACTCCGAGTATAGCCCTCTCCATAGCTCGCTGAGCGACCTTGAGCGTCCTCATACGGCCAGCGGTGAGGGACCACGTCTCAGATCCGTAAGTCATCACTGGCAACAAGCACTGGTTCAGAGATTGAGGTATACCTGATGAGAAGATGTGTCGTAATTTCCCGAACGCTGCCCAGCCGAGTTGAATCCGTCGATTGACCTCTCGGTCGAAGTTGGACTTACCTAGTCGGACTATTTATCCCAGGTAAACGTACTCGTCAACAACTTCAAGCATAGTGCTTCCAACAATTACCGGCATAGGTGTGACATGGAATATAACATGATCTTTGTTTTGTCCATGTTCATCTTAAGACCTATCCGTTGGGAGACACCATTGAGGTCATTGAGCATAGTGCTAAGGTCCTCCAGCTATTCTGCCATAAGGACTATATCGTCGGCAAATCGAAGGTGAGTGATGTACTCGCCATTGATGTTAATACCGTATCCTTTCCAGTCCAGTAGCTTGAAAACGTCTTCCAACGCAGCGGTGAAGAGTTTCGGGGATATAACGTCACCCTGTCTTACACATCTCTGCAGTTGGATAGGTTTCGTTCTCTGGTTCTGTACTCGGATAGCCATCGTAGCCCTACTGTACAAACACTTCAGCACTTCAATATACCGACAGTCAACTAGGCACCACTGAAGGGACTGTAGCATCGCCCAAATTTCGACGGAATCAAAGGCTTTCTCATAGTCCACATACGCTAGGCAAAGTGGCAGATTGTACTCTTCGGACTTCTATACAATTTGCCGAAGGGTATGTATGTGGTCCATGGTACTGAAGCCTTTTCGGAAACCGGCTTGTTTGAGAGCCTGGAAGTCGTCGAGTCTGCGTGCGAGACGATTCGTAATGACTCTCGAAAACAGCACGTAGACGCGGCTCAGAAGGGAAATCGGTCTGTAGTTCTTCAAGAGAGCGTTGTCGCCTTTCTTAAGTAACAAAACCACCGCGCTTCTGCTCCACGCCTCCGGAGTAATGCCACCATGGAGGACGGAATTGAAGAGCTTCTGAAGGACTTCAAGTACCGGTGTTCCACCCGTTTTCAGAAGCTCCGCTGTAATTCCATCCTCGCCCGGGGCCTTGCCGTTTTTAAGGTGGTGGAGAGCCATTCTAATCTCGCTCAGACTGACGTCCGGCTACAAATTACAGGAAGGTTTATATCTAAGTGTCGTCTTAATTAATGGTTGTCACGGCATGCAATGTGGACAATGAATATGTTTTTAAAGCTTAAAACTATAAACTTAAAACTAGGTCTAAATGTTAGTTAAAAGTAAAGAACTGCCTAATTTTTATTTGAATTTTTGAGGCTTATCAGCAAAAATATCACATGTCTTGCATAGCTGGTTATATTGCCTCAGTAACCTGTTTATGGACGTGTGGTGACCCAAATTAGTTTTACTGCCATCGACTGAAAAGGGGACGTATTGACTGGCAAGCACTAGCTTAAAAGGTACCTTGAAATTTATTACACTTAGTACGTATGGATAGCCTACGGTTCCATTGACAATTTTGTAAAGCAACATGAAATCCAGCAAAAGCCTCCGCTATTGCAAGCTTCTTAATTTTAAATACGTCTGTCGGTCTTCGTATGAGGGTAGATTCTTTATTTTGTAAGTTTGGTAAGAAAGATACCACAAAAAACGCTTCTGAATACGCTCTATGCCTTTCACGTAAATGTCATAAAATGGAGACCAGACCTGACTACAGTATTCGAGGCTGGAACGGACTAAAGACTTGTACAAGGAATTTTTTTAGAGGTCCTCTAAAAAAATTTTTCTTGTACAGACGAAGACCCCTAGTAACAATTCCATCAGCGTGCTTATGAAACCGCAACTTTTTGTCCAGAACCACAACCAGATCTCGAACAGAGTCCATTTCTACCAAAGAATGACCATCAATATTATACATAGGTGTCGGAACATTTACACATCTTGAGAATCTTATAATTTTACATTTATCGAGGTTCAAAAATAGTCTGTTCTTAACGCACTACAAAGAGATCCGGTCCAAATCCTCTTGCAATAGGAGTAAGTCACTGTGGTCTTTGATTTTCAAGGACAATTTCATGTCATCTGCGTACATAAAGCAGGTCGCGTGTTTAATAACAGACGCTAGGTAATTTATAAAAATATTGAAAAGAACCGGACCGAGATGGAAACCTGAGGAATGCCAGACGTAGGTAGAAATGGTTCTGAGGAGTAACCATTTACCACAACTCTCGATTTTCTCTGCCTGAGGTATGAAGAGAACCATTCGAGAAGATTGCCAATGATGCCCAAAATTGAGAGTTTGTGAAGTAAGATGTTATGATCTACAATTTAAAACGCCTTACTGAAGTCTGTGTAGATGGTGTCCATATAAAAGTGCGAATAGAGATATGGGTGGACGGGAGAGGTGGTAAATTGACTTCTAGTAAATTTACCACTCCCGCTTTTATACGTGGTAGAGCCATGCTGCAGTTATATTTGTAGTATAGTTGTTGCACGAATGGGTCGGCTCCACCGGGGAGGGACCACGCTCTCACAGAATACCAACGTCAAATGATAGCTTAATGCTGCTGTGTTTCGTATGGTGAGTGTAGAGAACCGGAAACCCTTTTTACTGGAAACGAGGCATTCCACCTAAGTCCTCACGGATGACAACGCATCTGCATTTTGATTCGTAATCGAGGATAGATGTATATGCCTATGGGCCACAGCAACCACTTACCATCAGGTGGACTGTGTGCTCGTTTGTCATCCCATCCTATAAAAAAGCTATAGATACGCACAACGTATAAAACTAAAAACTTTAAAAAATATCGATGTTTTTCTGAAGTAGTGGATTTGTTAGACGCACCAGGCATGCGAAGGGTTAAGGCAAAATCGGGGCTGCAAGAAATGTGATAAATAGGCCTTCAACTATTTATTTCTATTGTGGTGTGCCCGAACGTCCAATTTAGGCAACCTAGAGAGACAACTTCGGCTCGGGACGGGAGAAACCTATGAAAAATTGAGGAAGTCATAATATTTATGTCACCTGTTTTTGTATGCCCTTCTTTTCTCTCTTAAAACTGAACCAGTTTTAAATTATTCTTTAAGAATAATATACGAAAGATTGCGGCTATGATTGCATGTATTTTGCTTTTGTATTTTATCTTCATTGAATTTAACTTATTATTAACAATAGGAGGTCTAATTGCCATTTTTGCAACAACCATTTTCCGCAAATAATTGTTGTTTACAACGAATGCAATTAATGGTTAACAGGGGAGGTGCACATAAATTAAGCTATGAATATAAAATAAAATATTCAAATAAAAATTTAAAAATAAAAACACAAGATGATGCCAGCTGGCACAAGGCAATAGTAGATGTAGAATATATCGATATTATTTCGATATACTTCAGGAAAAAAATAGAGAAATACGATATAACGTGGGTAGAAGTCCACGTCCAGTAGAGGACTGTTACGTACTGACGAAGAAAAAGAAGATGAATCCAAAATAAAATAAAAAATATATAACCTTTTATATAAAGCTGACAAAACGTAGAGTAAATACGCCATTTGATACTTAATTAGTGTCTCAGCGTAGCGCAAAAGACTTCTTTAGAATAAACTCACGATTTGAATTCAAAGGAAACAGGAGAAGAATGACTCTTTATGTTTAGTCCTAAGGAAGTAATTTCGTTTTTATCAAATGTTGTTTTAGCTTGGAGTCTTTATTGAACTTTGCTAGCTCAATTTCCGATTTACGTGTTCGAAATTACTCTCGGAATCTAATAAATAAAAGGAATATTTCTTAGTAAACAACATTTACATTCATAAAACTATATTTACGGATTTTATCGCGTTTAATTAGATACTTTAACTTATTTTTAATTCATGTTGTTTCTCAGTTCCCCCCGTGACCATGGGTGCAGTAAAGCACCCGAAACATCGTCAAATATGGTTTTATTCACTGTGTAGTATTCGCGTAAGTTTAAGAAATCATTAAACGACATTTACGTTAAAAAATATTTATGCAACACAGTAAGCAGTAAAAAAATAGTAATCCGACCCAGTTTCGCTAGAGTAATTTTGGATCTTGACTAAAACACCAGCTACTGAGTTTAAAAAAAAAGTTGTGAAAGAATTATAAATTAATTAGGTACATTGCATGTTTTTCATCATGACTTATTCTTAAACTCTTATTTACCGTAGTCATATTATATTTTTTTTATCATTTAAGCCCCTGTCGTGGCGTAGTAAGAATATCCAATTTCTGATAATGAGTCAAAATAAAAAATAAAACACTGCGGTAACCAACCCGCCTGCAAAGCATGGCAACTGTGTCAAATTCCCTCCTATGAGGTAGTCTTTTTTCAATTTACGGAGGATGCCTATATGTGGACTCTTGTAATTGTTCGGGAATTTTGAAATAAAAAATGCAACTTTAATATTAATTACGACAGTTGTATGAATAGTTAGGGGTTAATATATATTAAGTAAAAGTAAAGTACAGTTACAGCCTATATAGTCCCACTGCTGGGCACAGGCCTCCCCTCATTTCTGAGAGGGTTTTAGGGTGTGTCAAGTGTCCGCCGCGCTGCCCCAATGCGTGTTGGCGAACTTCAGATGTCTTCGAAATATTTTTTTCTTATTCCTCAGACATGCAGGTTTCCTCACGATATTTTCCTTCACCGCCGAGCACGTGGTATATCAGCACTTAAAATTGCAATTAACAATTTCTTTGGTGCCGGCGGGGATTGAACCCGGGTTACTCGCGTTCTGTTATATCAACAGCGAGCGTTAACCATCTGTGCTACCACGGCTCCGAATATATAATTAATTACTTACGAATAATATATATTATTCATAAGTAATTGATTATAAATTATCAACAGTTTAAATAGTAAATAAATTTTGCAAGCACAAAGATCAGGAGAGGTCATTCGATGGATTCAACTTGGCTGGGCAGCGTTCGGAAGATTACGACACATCTTGTCGTCTAATATATCTTACAACATGAAATGATTATATAACCAGTACGTGTTGCCAGTGGTGACTTATGGATATAAGAAGTGGTCCTTCACGGTTGGCCAATTGTGAAAGTTCAAGGTTGCTAAGCAAGCTGTGGAAACGGTTATTGCCGGAGTTTCCCTTCGTGATAAACTTAGAAATGAGGATATCCGCAGTAGTACCAGTGTTACCAACATATCCAAATTAATTATTAAGTTGAATCGGCAAAGTGCAAGCGATACTTATGATTACTAGAAAGCCATGAAGGATAGTTACGCACAAAACAAACTTTGCATCACCGCATGCGTCCACTACACTTTACAATGAGACCGCTGTCTCCCGGGACAGCGTGCTTCGCGCACCACAGTGAGAGCACCAATACAGTGATCGAAGGCAGAGCACCAAGCAATACATTGTACTCCAGGTGAGTAGTAATAATTAAACAATTATCGCGCATAAGCAATAACTGTGGAGTGACGGAAGTAAACTTGACCGACACGCCCAAAATCTACAGAGGCCAAGTGCAGAATCTAATGAAGTAATCTGTAGTGTTTTCATTTTTAATTGAGGAAGGATTTATGTCTATAGAGTTGGTTACATCATTCACTTACTATAAGGTAGATTGTGTGCTCGTCTGTCACCATTATTTTATAAAAACACTTATTATCATGGTTGTGTATGTACGCTAATGATATGTATGTGTGCGTGGCTGTGCCCACGGTATGTGTCTACTAAGTTAATAGAGCAGTGTATCAACAGCTGTGTTGCATTTCACTTGTCTCCTGTACTACGAAATAACAGTGGAGACGAGTCATACCCACATCTTAATGTTATAATCGAAAAATAAATATTTTCGGCATTTTGTCTATATTTGATCACAACGTGCAAGAATGGAAGTCGTATGAAGGCCGGATTAGGCAATGGTTTACTGCAAACGACATCGTCCCGAAGTATGATGCAGCTGGAGCCAAGAGACGGGCGATCCTGCTCATAGCACTAACCGACGGTACTTGTAAGTTCGCAGCAGAACTGGCACTGCCATAGGTTATACAGAAAGTACCGTATGACAAGATAGTGTAGTTATTGGATGAACACTATCTTCCAAATATGCGGCTCCAGCAAGCGTTACCAGTTTTTACGCGGCTGTGCAACAACTTGGCGAGACTTATACGCAATGGACGTCAAGGCTACGGGGACTTACAGCACATTGTAGATATAGTAACGTCGAGGAAGCTTCAAAATAAAAATAAATCAATTATTTTATATTACTAATTTAAAATATTATTATCCTTCTGAACCTTAAAATTATAAATTTAATTTGCGCAATCGTATCGTAGTTCACCTGTCTCTAAATTGGAATTGCTCGGTAGTATTTAGAGACGTGCACATTTCCCGTTCGGGCCATTTATTTATTCTTCCGGAGACTGCTTGAAGATTGCAACGCGAACGACCCTAAAAGAACGACCTTGGAACTTGCTTACCAACTTCCAAAAAATTATACTATTCAAAATGCAGTTGAGCGCACTAGGTAAGGTAGGTAAGTGCTAGGTAAGCGCTAGGTGGTAGGTGGATTCCCAGCGGGGACCACCTAGCGCATAATTTCTTGACGTGCTGTGAGATAACGGATTGTTAGCCTACCTCCGTGCTAGCGGCTATCACCGCCGTTGGACCTGGATATCATCGGCTCCGTCCGCTAACTGTCTGTCAGCTACCGTGCAGGAACAGCGCCCGGAATTTGGCTCCCTACGTCAAGTCAGTGATTCCCTTTAGAGAACCTAAATTTTGTGTGTGTGTGTGCGTGTGTGTGTGTGTGTGAGTGTGTGTGTGTGTGTGTGTGTGTGTGCGTGCGTGCGTGCGTGCGTGCGTGCGTGCGTGCGTGCGTGCGTGCGTGCGTGCGTGCGTGCGTGCGTGCGTGCGTGCGTGCGTGCGTGCGTGCGTGCGTGCGTGCGTGCGTGCGTGCGTGCGTGCGTGCGTGCGTGCGTGCGTGCGTGCGTGCGTGCGTGCGTGCGTGCGTGCGTGCGTGCGTGCGTGCGTGCGTGCGTGCGTGCGTGCGTGCGTGCGTGCGTGCGTGCGTGCGTGCGTGCGTGCGTGCGTGCGTGCGTGCGTGCGTGCGTGCGTGCGTGCGTGCGTGCGTGCGTGCGTGCGTGCGTGCGTGCGTGCGTGCGTGCGTGCGTGCGTGCGTGCGTGCGTGCGTGCGTGCGTGCGTGCGTGCGTGCGTGCGTGCGTGCGTGCGTGCGTGCGTGCGCGTGCGTGCGTGCGTGCGTGCGTGCGTGCGTGCGTGCGTGCGTGCGTGCGTGCGTGCGTGCGTGTGCGTGCGCGTGTGCGTGTGCGTGTGCGTGTGCGTGTGCGTGTGCGTGTGCTGCGTGTGCTTGTGCGTGCGTGCGGGTGCGTGTGCGTGTGCGTGTGCGTGTGCGTGTGCGTGTGCGTGCACGTGCGCGTGCGCGTGCGCGGGCGCGGGCGCGCGCGCGGGCGCGTGCGCGGGCGCGGGCGCGGGCGCGGGCGCGGGCGCGGGGCGCGGGCGTGGGCGCGGGCGCGGGCGCGGGCGCGTGCGCGGGGCGGGCGCGGGCGCAGGCGCGGGCGCGGGCGCGGGCGCGGGCGCGGGCGCGGGCGCGGGCGCGGGCGCGTGCGTGTGCGTGTGCGTGTGCGTGTGCGTGTGCGTGTGCGTGTGCGTGTGCGTGTGCGTGTGCGTGTGCGTGTGCGTGTGCGTATGCGTGTGCGTGTGCGTGTGCGTGTGCGTGTGCGTGTGCGTGTGCGTGTGCGTGTGTGTGTGGGTGTGTGGAAGTAAGTTAATAAAATAGTTACTATAAATATTATCTATTTTAGGAACACGCTAACCTTGTGAACCAACCCCAACCGTACAAAGGAGTGACAAATATTCACGCTTGTGTAAAGGTCTAAGCTCGTGTTGTACATAATTATGTCATAGGGAAGCTTTATTTTATTTCGGACGGAGTACAAAAATAATATTTGAACCCAAATATCAACAACTTAACTATGAAATTCTACAAAAGTACAAAAGTATTCGATAAGGAATTAAAAATAGTGTAGGCTCCATTCTTAAAGGTCTCTAAGTCGTATCGGTCCAGAAAAATCGTTGGTGGTATTCGATTCCACAAGGAAGATGTGCAAGAAAGAAAGATTAAGTACCCTATATGAATGATATCAGGAGTTTACTCGCAATGTGCGATGGTGAAATTAGTTATTAGTAGTGGCTTTAAAATTTTATAGTATCGTGTTCTTAATAGAAAATGTTTTTTTATAGGATAAGGTAACAAACGAGCACACAGTTCTCATGATTGTAAGTGGTTGCTCTGGCCCATAGACATCTACATCTATCCTCGATTATGAATCAAAATGCAGATGCGTTGTCACCCGTGAGGACTAAGATGGAATGCCTCCTTTTCAGTAAAAAGGGTCTCGGGTTTTCTTCACTCACCATACAAAACACAGCAGCATTAACCTACATTTTACGCTGGTATTCTGTGAGAACGTGATCCTTCCCCGGTCGAGCTAACCCATTTGTGTTAAAACTATACTACTAATATAACTGCAGCATGGCTCTACAACGTATAAACTCGTATTTTTATATTCGTACTTTTAAAACTTTGAACAATTTTTTTCTTGTTAATGTGCGCATGAACTTCTTTATCATTTCAAAATAGTCCACTGTTGGACATTGACTTTTTTTTCCATTGAAGAAAGAATTAATTTGGCAGGTGGATTAGCGAACAATCGCTATCTACTACCACAAGGTAGTAGATGTCTCAATCACCTTAATTTGATGTTGACGATGTCTTAAATATTTTCATGTGGAAATGCCTACGCATACCTAACTCTAAAGAGCAGTGTCTGATAATTCGTATTTGTAACTTCTAAAGTAAACTAGTGGTGTTTTGCCTTAGTCGCATATCGGCAGGGCCACTATAATATTTCTGGACACATCCGCAGCTCTACCTGTGCCAGTTAAAAGTTGCCAGTCCTTTCTCAGGAGAAGATAGCTCCTCTCCCTTTTTCTTTCTATGGTAAGGCGTACACATCAAAAGGCACGCATTACTAGACAACCTCTAACTCTCCCTGAGACCGTCACTCAAAGGCCACGAAGTCATAAAGAATGAGCACTCGGAAGCACAAGCTATGCTGACCTTAGTGACATATCTGGTTTATAGTATAGAGAAACTTTCTTTATCAAACCGTTAAGGTTCTGGGCACATGGATCTCTCTCGTCGTAGTTAGATTTGACTCAATCACCATGTTTTTAGTTGCACTTACGATCGCATTACCAGACGCATCACCTATGACGCTACTACTTGTCTTTTTTAGAATAGAATTAGGGTGACAAAATATCTCACTATTCACCTTATGGTAAGTGGATGCTGTGGCCTACATCTATATTTACCCTTTATGAATGGAAGTGCAGTTGCGTTACCACCTCTGAGAATTAAGACGGAATGCCTCATTTCCGTTAAATGGGTTTTGGTTCTCTACGTTAAGCATACTGCTATTTTGTGAGTTAGTATGCTGCCTGTCGCCAGTCCAAGTATTTTACGTTTAGTGTAAACGCATCCTGACATATCCCTTAGACGCCTCTTACAACAACTTCTTTTGCACCGCACCAGATGATATCCTTGCGAAGAGTGTGCTCAGGAATAACAAGATAATTTCCTACGCTCTATATCACCATCAGACAACTAGACAATCGAACTAAATGGTTTGATTCGTCGTTCATTATATTTACTGCAAAGTCAGTCATCTATCTTATTAATAATTTCCAGCGTCTGTCTTTACAGTCTTGTATATATGGTAAGTCTCAACGGAGACTAACCATATATACAGGACAGAATTATGCAATACAATAAACGAATATGTGCGATAGCACAAGTGCGTTCACTCTTCTCTCACATAGGCCGATGGGACGGCAATTTAACATAACCGGAGACACATCAGGCGCAGGATGAAATTGTTTACGTTGGTTTCGTGTCACGATGATGGAATACCATCAACTTCCTGAATCCGGAATGCTACAAAAATTTCTTGAGAGTAAACCCAATAACTGAACCCACGCGGGATTTGTAACCGGGACCACATGATCAACTTTAAGCTTACAACCACCAGACCAACGAGGTGATCAACCCAAGTACATTATGGGTGTTAAGTAAAAGTGGATAGTGAGTGAATAGGCTTTACATAACCTAAGTCAAGGCACTTCACCAAGTACGTCCACTATACACTTGTCATCGGGTGCGATGACTGATTCATAATATTTAAAGGTAGCAAAAACCAAATTGTTAAAATTATATATTGATTTGAAACCTTTATTGTTTTAACTTATGGTTATAAAGGCGGATGAGTTACATTTTCTGCGTTAACCTTGGTGGTGACAGGTACCTTAAATAACTAAATATAATAAACAAACATAAATTTAACACATATTAAAATAAGGCTTGCGTATCTCAAACAAACACATTTTCGTTATATGATGAAAATCAAAGAAATACATAAATAATTTTATACACAATATATCCGAAAATTAAATATTTGAATTAAATATTGCATACGGCTTTAATTATTATGTGCTCCAATTATGAATCCTTTTGTCGAGATTCACAAATTTGAGCGGTAATTTTTGTTTGGCTTAGTTCGCAAATTAGTAATGGCGTGTTCAGAGGTAGTAAATATTTAAAACTTTAATCAGTTTATTCAAGCAAAATACTTTTGCCTAAATAAATACAGAAATTTGCTTGGCGTTAGTAAATAAATATTTTTCTCAGAGATGATATCTTTTTAAAGTTTAAAATAATACATTGAATAATACAACGACACACATGAAGTATCATCCCCGTTGTGCATTGGCTTAGCGATGAGTTACGGCAACGAGGGTCATGGTTTCAAATCCCCCCATAAAACGAGTATTTGTATGACCCGCAAGTAATTTTACCGATCTCGGTATTTTTATAGAATAAGAATGAAAAACGAGCACAAAGAGTTCTTAATGGGAAGTGAATGCTGTGGCCTATAGACATCTACCTTTATCTTCGATTAAGAATCAAAATGCAGATGCGTTGTCACTCCAGATGACTAAGATGGAATTCCTCGTTTTCGGTAAAAAGGATCTTCGCTTCTCTATACTCACTATACGGAAACAGCAGCATCGAACCGCTATTTAACACTGCTATTCTGTGTCGAGACAGCCCATTTATGGTAAACCCGCAATAAAGTTGCGGCGTTGCTCTACCACGTAAAATTATCCAGCTATCACTATACAAAAGAAAATCCTCGTTTGGATTGATTTCTTTATCAAACAGTGACAGTCGTTTCCGAGACACATAACTACATCTGTCTTCAATTCAGAATCAGAATATACTCGTAGCAAAAAATTAAATATAGCAGCACTATGCTGCTTGTTCACTGTATTGACCTTAACGTTTTGCTTCCCCGGTCTTTATTATAAAACTTTAGTGACTAACGAATTTACAGACCATCGTCTTTTTCATAGAAGTGAAGTCAAATGGGCATGCAGTCACCTGCTGGTAAGTGGCTTCTGCATTCCATCGATATCTGCGGCCAAATTCAAAGAAAGAAACATATTGATGCGTTTTCACTGAAAATTAAGATGGATTACCTCATACCTCATTACTCATACCCTCACCGGAACATAGCAACTCAAGTACTGCTATCAGGCGGCATAAATATTAAAGAGGAACCTATTAAGATGGACTACTAGGCATAGAAGGACTAGTAATTTTGCCATCCTTGCACTAATAACACAGTGTCAACAGCTGCTATAATATTACTTTTCCAAATTGTGCTTTGTAAACATTTTAATTTCAATGGAATTAAAATTTTAATATAATAATAAACTGAAACCTTCATTAACCTTAATTCTCAATCTGTAATAATTACGCTTTAGCAAATATTGCCCGGCCGTTTCGTTTAACTTCGGATCAGGCGTCTAATTGACTGGATAATTAAGCTATTACTTATAATTTCTTATCGCATGTTTTAAGCGCGAAGCGCGTAAGTTTGTTCTATTAGGGTCTAAAAGTCAAGATTCCAATATTTTTATCGCATGGAATCGTATCTAATAATCATATTGTACATATAAATGGCAAAAAAAGCACATTTTCAGAAAGATAAATGATTGTTGAACTTATTATTATTTTAAAATCGATTAATTTCTATTTTACATAGAGAAATGGTTTTATAAGCTTATAGAGTGGATTTATCAAGTCCGTATGTAACGGTTAACACGATTACTTTTCAAGATTTCAATTTATCAACTCAATATATTTTTAATCTCTTCGTCTATCATGAGTAAGCCATGGAATGTAAATGGCTAAAAGTTGCCGAAACTTTCGTTTTTTTGAGAATCTATATCTAATAATTTATCTATACAATCTATACATGTAACAAATTTGCAGAAAATTCGTATCTGTAGTTCCAATATTTTGTGGAAAAAACAAGTCCAGTAAATAAAGTGTACTGGAGCCAAATTAGTAGTTTTAGAATTTTATCTGTCTGTCTGTGTATTCAAGATTCACGCAAAAACTAATGAACAGATTTCCATGAAATTTTGTGTGGATAGTTACGGAACCGCGTCTATTTATTAGTTACTTTTTATTCGATTACGCAACTTCAAAAAATGAGGGTTAAGAATTTTTCTTGTTTAGATGTTAATTTTTATTTCATACGATTGAGATGTTTTATTAAAAGAAATAAAATATTTAGAAATCAAGCCAAAATTAGTATTAATCATTGCGAATTTAATTAAACTACGCCGACAATCTACAATATTATTTCTGTATTCACTTTTTCAAAGCAGTGCCAGCTAACGTAAAATACAAATAGTAGTGACATTTTGCCTCCAGTTGCTAATAAATTAAATAATATAAATAACTTACATTTATATAGTTATTTAATTAAGTTCATAAGTTATTTGAAAGTTTTAGTGCACATTTTTTGGTTTTTGTTATTTTATTTTAGTAGATATAAATAAACTTTACTAAGATTGGTATAGACCGGTGGCCGCGGTCTGCATGATTTAACATAATTGTCAATTTTACCAAAATGTACACGAAACTTTGATTAAGAGAGAAGGCCTTTAATTGAATGTGTTTTTAATATTGTATCAAGTCCGATATGAGTAATTGAAAATAAATGCACTGTGAAATTTTTATCCATAATTGATAGAAAAGTTCGTAATACCGTTGACACAGCCTTTTTTACTTTGAATGAGATTTTTAAAACAGTTTGTTTTATAATATTAAGATAGATTTCATATCTTTATATATAAATATTTAAATTTTTGTGCCAGTTTCATAGATCTCATGAGTAAATGAACAGGTTTTTGGGGAAAAGTACCATAAATATCAAAGAAAGCAAATTGTGAACACGAGTTTATGTTCAGCACTGGAATTATGAAGTGCTTTGATTATGATAATGATGATGATGAGCTACTAAGGGTTGAGTGTAGAATAAGAGTGACAAGTATACATTCGAACTGCTAGTATGTCGATGCTGTGGTCTATAGACATAGATATCTTGTCTCGATTAAGAATCAAAATGCAGATGATGCCTAGGACTAAGATGAAAGTTATGAGTCAAAGGGATCTCTGGTTTTTCAAACTCAATATTTCATCCATTTACGCCACTCGAGTATTTGAAGGTACAAGGTGCAACCATAATAAATCTGTGGCGTGGCTTTACTACGTGATGAAAGTCTTATTCTTCCGCCGCTATTAGAGAATACTGTCAAGGAATAGAATAAAATAATTTTTATTCAATAAGATTGCAAGTTATTCGTATTGAAAGTCTTTTGTTAATTGAATAAAACTATTCATACGTATTTGATCGCGTTTAATTAACTTATTTTTAATTCCCGAATTTTCGGTGTATCAGTTCATTTTGCATAGATCGGACCATAAACACTATTATATATATTACTAAAAAAGGTGAAAGTACTCGGGGTTTAACAATGACATCGGGACTTCAGTCACCTCAGTCACCCGTGACCATGGGTGCTGGAAAGCACCCGAAACGTCGAGAATTAAAAATAATTAAAAGTAAAATTAAACGCGATAAAACCTAATAAACCCTTATATATTTCTGGTACTTTGTTGCTATAGCGTGTATATTGTTATTAATAAAGCACTGACTGTAGAGTCGAGAAACTGGTACAATTAGCTTGTTTTTGTGCCTGTTGTTTACATAGTGTATATCAATTTTTATGGGTGGACAGATGTTTAGAAATGTTGGAATATTTTGCTCGTAAGTCGTAGTATAACGTTTTTGATTTAGCTTACTGTGAATATAAAATTTACACCGTTGACAGAAAGTTAAAGGAATAGTAATATAAGTTATGTATGAAAACTTTCCGAGACAGCTGCGGACGGGTATCATATGAAATAAGTTTGCAACCAATACAAACTTTAAAAGGACTTCGAAGCACAGATCGTTGAATTGATAGTTTTAGCTATTGCGCTTCTAAAACAGATTGGTTATAAGATGCCTCGTTTTGAGTCGAAGACGTGTCGTATTATAGAAAAAAGTCTATTCTCTCTTGTGGTGACGATGGTTTTAGCCCTGGCAGTATTAATTGTACGCTATTATAGGTGGGAAGTGTTCCTCAAGCTGATCAAAACACTACATTTTAATTTAATGCGGATCTTGGCTAAATTATTTAGTAAACTTTAATATTATAATTAAAAGAAACATAAATAAATATTTGCCATAGTTGCTACACTTGGCAATCGGGTTGGTAACCGCAGTTATTTTATTTTAGTCGTTATTAGGAAGACGTTGCTGTCTATCTCCCGATTTTTTCCCTCAGTCGCATCTTTCGACACCCATGTGTTGAAATACTACCCCATTTTCTTCGCCACTCTCCCGAGGTAAGTAACAAAAGAAGCCAAAACTCAGGAAACCTATAATTATTACTACTCTTCGAGGAGTACCGTGCTTCACCGAATTATAACTTAAGGTCACTCCGTCAAGACAGGGGCTCATTATAACTTACATAACGAACACAATCTCGGCACATCTAGTTCTACTCGTCGAGAATTTCCAGTTGCAGATAACGAAGTACACCTTCAGGTCACTCCATAATATCCAAGATGTGTAATTATATTTATATATAAATCCTACGTATTATTACCGAAATAAAATATTTCAATAAATATCTGTGATTATAAAAATTATAATAATATTATACCTTGGTGAAGTATGTATTAAATTTGGTTTGTTTAAAAAAAACGGAAAGAGTCAAAGTGTATTTAGTAAAATATATTATAATAAGGCAAAACAACGAAAATTTCAGAATTTCTCATCCTAAAATTAGTAATAACTATAAAAAACAAAATTAGACTGCCATTTACATTCAATGGCGGCAATGGTACTTACTGAAGAGATTGAAAAATAGATTGATTTGAATAATTGATACTTTTAAAAGTTATAATATTTACCCCTCCATGCGGACTTGATAAATCCACACCATAAGCTACTTAAGCCACTTTTTATGTGAAAATAGCAATTAATGAATAAAAAAAATTATAAGTTCAACAATCATTTATTTTTCTAAATATGTGCTTTTTATATCATTTATATGTTCAATTTGATTGTAAGATACGATTTCATGCGACAAAACGTCGGATTCTTGATTTTTAGGCGCTAGTAGAACATACCTACGCGCTTTGCGCTTAAGGCATGCAATATACATCTTCAGGATTTAGCATGCATGAGAATGAGATACAATACAGTATAATATAGTGTTTCAAAATTTCTCTGTCACCAATTTATGTGGCGCTTTAAAGATATTTTCAACCTAATTTAAAAAAAAGTTAAAAATTAACAAACTTATTAAATAAATACAATTAATCTTAATAAATAAAATTATCATATATGTACATGGATAGCAATCCTAATCATAACTTACTAATTTACGTTCAATTATTCGTGTATAGGTAACCTATACCTAGCGCCTATTGTTGTACGTACCGATTTGAGAGTTAATCAATTTTTGTTTGGAATGGATTGAAGTAGACGGTACGGTAAATTTTACTTGAAAGAAAATATTTTTAATTTTATTACACTTAAATTAAGCCTAACATATCCAAAAATAAATTAAAAGTAATTTCTAAACTGGGTAACAATATTACAATAATAAAAACTCCCACAATTAACCTACTGCTGATACTCTCATGTTCACTTCATCATACACTCTGTGTTCGTCTCAATTTCTCGAAGTATAGTTTTCCGGACTTTTCATTGCTACCGCGTGTAAACTGCACACATGGTTTTACTTTTTATTTCTCACATAGAATTTGCATAAATATAACAAATCACAAGAAACTCAAGCCGTTGTTTAAGATTTGAATAGTTAAGTCATAAAATTTACTAAATTATTACGTATTAGAATAATATAAAATAAATGTAAAATATTGTGTGTTTGTGTAATGTGTTTGGTAGAATAATATAGTACTTAGGCTATCACATATTCTCAATGAAAAATGTTATAAATTAAAATTAATTAAATAAAATAAATTTTATCATATAAATTAAATATTACAAACTTTACGCGTTTATATTAGAAAGTTGTCAGTGTGTATAATAAAGGTACAAAACGATTACATAATATTTTACTTATGTTGACGTATGGATGACTAGAGTGGTAATTGGTGGTAATTAAAATGTGCTGAGGCTCCTTTCAGAGGATCCCTTCAAATTTAGTTTCACACATCGTCGATATATGGCGTTAGTAGTAGTAGTTAGTATCCGCAAACTAATTACAAGTGCACATAAGGTTATAATTAAGTGTCCAAGAAATGAGACTCTGATTTACAAGTCACTTATATTATCTAACTATTATTATAGTAAACTACTAGTGTGTATCTCTCATTACTTTACTTTTTTATATCATAATTTGTATATTTACATCATGATATATTTTATATCATAATATTATTGTTTGCATGAGACCCTTTTAACTGGTATTGAGGCATCCTATGTTAGTTCTCAGGGGTGACATCGCTCCTGCATTTAATAACATAATCTAGGATAGATGTGGGTGACTGCGAGTCACAGTAAACACTTATCAGATATACCGCGTACTCAATTATCCAAATCTTTATTAAAAAACAAATAATGCTTGGAATTCTTAAACAAATTTCTTATAGTGTATAAAACATGCATTTATATAAAATCTCTTTATCCACCACACTAACGTCTTCAGTTCCTATACGCAACACAGCAGCATTATGCTACTATTTCACGGGTGCATATTCTCTATACGGGCGCGATTCTTATCCGTCCGATCCAAAAAGCACATAATCACTGCGTTTAGCTCGTGCTACCCCCGAACTACCATACTAATGGTAGCTGTGTATCGGGATTCAGTTCAGTTCCTTCCGATATCAAATAAGTAACAGTTACCAAATGGCTCATTACAAATCGGAACAAAGGTAACAAAAGAAATAAAAGACAATGGCAATGAAGCTACCCATCTTATAGATATTATTTTAACCAACAAATTTTATGCTATCTGAAATCCCGATAAGTTTTGTTGGCAGTTAGTAATGCAATTTTCGTGAACAGATTGGAAGCATAACAGCGAGATAGAGTAAGATTGTGGAATCCGTTACATGGTGTAGTAACCTAAGTTCGCAAGGCGGAGTACGCGGGCTTACATAAGGCGCTTGGTAATTAACATTGTAGGTGACGGGAAAGAACAGGCGAACGGTAAACCTAGCCGTTATGTGCTATCAAATATATAGTTAATACATTATTCACAGCCTATCAAAATTCCTTAGATGAGCAAACGCCTCCTCTATAGATTGCCTCAAAAGGGTCATATTTGCCATAGATACCACGCATGGCAGGCGGATTAGCAACCATGTTTTTTTAAGTTATCGGGTTCCTGCCCATCTGTTTTAATTTCCCTCTGTCGTCTTTTATAAGAAAATCGGTCGTCACCTCGTGATTGTCTTAAAAGGAAATGAAATATATGTTATTAAATATGTTTTTCATTCATTCATCACTGACTACAAAAATTTCGCTGTTACTAAACGTTGGCCTCCTGCATAAATTGTCTTAAAAGTAGGCAGGTTGCTGCAATTTGAATATTTTGAAACTAAAAGGTTGCTCCCTATCTACCGTTTTAGTTTCCTTCTATATCCTTTTACGATAACTACGACATGATAACAGTTTTTTTCAGGTGTAAGGGCTACCTAGGAGTCCATTCGACTTGGTATAACCCTCTGAACACTCTCACCTGTCTACTGCCAAGTAGCAGCGCCTGCATTCCTATGTTCACTTAAGGGACCTATCAGACCGGAACATAGCATCTTCCTCGGATATTAGTTTATATGAATTCTCCCAAAGCTATTAAAAATGAAAATACCTACCAAAGAGTATAGTGATCGTTTCGTTTTACTTCAGAGTTTCTTTTTGATTTTCTTCTCCGATTAGCAAAACTTCATTTTTACTGCGTTTTTATTAAGTAACTTTTTCGTTTCTCTGTGGTTCTGAGTGTAATTTATTGATTGATTTTAAACTAACTTCCCGATGAGATGAAAACTTGAAAATTTTATAGGTATGGTGTGGTAAAAATTTTTTTTTTTTGTAGGTCATTTAATTTAACAATATATAAAAGAATTACGAAGAATTATTTTTGGTTGAAGGTCTTGTATCCAACGTCGTAATTAATAAAAAAGTTTTATTCGCTGAAAGTAACTCTAATAAGAGATACATTTAAACGGGACCTACGTCTTCCAAGTTCCAAGTGAAACTTAGAAGTAAAGTATCCGTGATTGATGTACAAGCATTAGTCTCCATATCTCAGGTAGAAATATAGACTTGTTCTAGTTCTGTGCACACGAGAATTTCTCGTTGTAATAAATAGATTCAAAAGATGACTATAAAATTTTAATCTCTTCAGATAATTCTGTATTAAATATATGGACTATATTATTTAATCAAGAATCTCCTTTGATAACGATGGACCGCGTGTTTGAGTCATGTACACTACAATTTATTAAAAGAAAATATTTGATTACTTTTTAGCCGACTTTGAAAAAAGAGGATGTCCCCAGTTCTACCATAATTAAGAATCAAAATGCAGAAGCATTGTTACGTAAACGGGAATTTTCGCGCTTATCTCTTGTTAGAGCGTGGTACTTCCCCGGTCGAGCCGACCCATTCGTGCTACAAACATAATATAGTTTTTTTAGAATTTTTTTAGAATGAGAGTGACAAATGAGCACATGCCCAACATGACGGTTAGTGGATTCTGCGGCCCATAGACATCCTCATCTATCCTCAGTTAAGAATCAAAATGCAGATGCATTTTCACCCCTAAACACTAAGTAGGAATGCCTCGTTTCTGGTAAAATAGGTTTCCGGTTCTCTTCACACACCATTAATTGTTGAACTATCCGCAAGCCCTTAATAATATACGGTCAAGACAAAAATATTTGAATATTGCAAAAGCCTATTGTAGTTTCATTTTTATTAATAGAACTTATGATTTACCTTTATTCTTCTAACGGATCGAGTTTCTGAGGGTCGACAAGCAAGGGGTTATTTTAAATCCTTCGCAAAACCCGAAACAATCCCACGGGATAAGATTCCAGACGTGCTCTGAGGAAAACGTTGAGAATTATGCGTATTTAATTTTATATTTTTGTATTTGTTATATATTACCTAATTTAAGATTACCAGAAGAAATAAAAATTATTTTATAATACCGTTATGACAATATGTGAAAACAGAAATTTTTTAAGTTAATTTGACAATATTTTTCGCTTTTGTTGATATTAAAAAAGATATTTATACCTTAGATATATTGAATTCCTCTGTATTTCAGAAATATAACTCAAATGCACACTGTAAAAAAGAAATAGTTTGTCGGTAAATAATCAGTAAATAATTTGTCGATTCTTCATCTATCGGCCTGCCCACTTCTGCTATTGATTCGATGAGTTGTGCGGGCTACTCAGGTTCCATTGCGGATACATAATATATTTTAATATATATATATATATATATATATATATATATATATATATATATATATATATATATATAACATAAAAGACTAAGTGTTTATTACAAAAAGAACATTTAATGCAATAAAATGTTACAACGAAACAATTAATCCTATGAAAACGCTCGTAAACGGCAGGATGTGATACGATATTGTTGGTTCAAATTAACAGAATCTCTTTACGAAACTATATTGGTTTCCTCAATTCAGTACTAAAGTTATTACTCTCATCAATTTCGCATGTCCTTGTGAGGACATACTGATATACATTGATATACCACAGAGCGCTTTTATATATACTGAAAGTAGTCATATTTTACTATAAATATGTAATGACCGCAAGGTTGTATGGTTGGCTAACTGGCTCTCCGTCATAGTATAAGATGCTGTTAACTTGATACCTTTGCACAAAATATAAATTGTTGGTTTCCGGGCCTAGCTGTGCTGTAATTTTCTTTGAGTCTTGCTCAATCGAATTTAGAAATATTCTGTAGTTATATCATGGTTTTAGCACCAATAGCTCTGATTGACCGGGGTAGGATCTGGGGGCACGGGAGTGCCTCCGCCAAGTAGAGCAACAAAATAGCGGTACAGACGTAGAACATTTTTCTCTAAGCAATTCAGGCCATTTTCGACACCCTATAACTCCATTGTGGATAAAACTAGAAGCCTGAATTTTCAGTAACTAAGCACGCATTGTATAAACTCGGTACATTTCGAATTTCATTCAATTTTAACCAGTTTTCTCTCAATAGTCTCAATACTCTCAATAGTCTCAAAATGTTGACTAGTTATAATTCTTTAACTACTGATTAAAATTGAATGACATAATATTGTATGCTAAGAATTATAACTAGTCAAAGTTTCTCAATTTTGTCACTCACTGACTGACTGACCGATCAGCAAAACTCTAAGGCACTTTTAGCAGGCACAGAAGCTTTGAACGTAGAATACTACTAGTGTTTGGTGTATAAATCAAGGAAAAACTAAAATATTTCGCAATTTTCGTCCTGATTTCTAGATAAGCCATCTGCATAAATAACTTTGTAATCCTATTGGAATATATAGGAGTACAATGTTGCATTTGCAGTAATTGAATCAGTGTACCTGCATATTTATGTATAATAATATAATGGAATAATGGGTGTAGATGGGTACGTTGTTGATATTCAAGAAGTATACGGTACCGAAAAGGAAAAAAGGAGGATTATATACAAAAAGAAATGAGATGCCATCAAAAACATACCTTGTAAAAAAATTCAAGTCTCGCAACTAACTTTTTCTACGTAAAACGTTGTGAGAACCAAGTCGATTAATTTATTTAGTCCCTACTTAAGAGTCCCTCTGTCTTAAGTTATTACGTAATTAGCTAACCTAACATCATCGTATTATATCAATATCAGAAATTTTTTGTTTTAAATAAATGAATTGACTTCTGTAAATCAAATAAGGTACTGCAACCATAACAAGTGGATTTACTACGTGATAAAAGTCTTGTCCTTACACCGTTATAACACAAATAGAATAGATTAGAATATTTTTTAATCAATAAGATTACATGTTATTTTTATTGAAAGTCTTTTGTTAATTGAATAAAGTCTATTTATATGGATTTATCAATTTTATCGCGTTTAGTTAACTTATTTTTTAATTCCCGACGTTTTGTGTGCTTTACAGCACCTATGGTCACGAGGGGATGGACTGAGATATTTGACGTCTTAATGTCATATTTAGTTCGGATATTTTCAGTTTTTTAACATAATGTTGCGCGCCTAAGTTGACATCTGGCACTAGCGCCATCTAGTGTCGGGTAACAGAGCGAGGAGAGCTTTCCAGAAAATGACATGACTAATCTTTCAACCGACAGCGCCATGTAGTAGAATTGAAGAACTAAGCTTTATAGAAGCTCTACACTCGAACTTTTGGCGCCTGGTCGATTGGCGCGCGTATTTACTTGAATATTATGGATGTTTCGGCGTAAAAGTGTTTAAACTCGCTGCATGCCGCGATCGAGGCAGTATTGAATTTGGCGAGACAAGCGAAGCTTCGGAGCGAAATAAAGTGAATCAGTGTGGTTAATTATTAGTGTCTTTTAAGTTTTAATTAGTGTAAAGTGAATTAAAGTGTTAATTTTGGTAATTCTATCGGCAATTTTTATTGTCACGAACCCTAAGCTCATAACAATTGGTGTCAGAAGTGGGATCAAATTATGCTGATTTTACCTAAGGAGGAAACGGAGGGTGTCCGTACCCGAAGTCAACGCCAGCAGGAGACAGACCAGAGAAGATTTGGTGGTGCAATGCCGCAGACGTCGGAGGGCCAGCCGCAGGCCAGGCGGAGGTTGGCCCGTCAATAGATCCTGAATTTGCAGCACCTGACTTAGGTGCTCTGATGGTGATGCTGCAGCAACTGCAGCGCGGACAGGAGGAACAGCCCCGTCGGTTGGAAGAGCAGCAGCGGGGCGGACAAAAAGAACAGGCCCGTCGGTTGGAAGAGCAGATGCTCCTCATGAATGACCTTCACGCTACCTTCGGGAAGGAGATAAACAAGGTGAAGGATAGGATAGGTGCTGAGCAACAGCATGACAACCGCCGGTCGGAAGTTGAAACCCAAATCGCGAAAGCTGAAACCCGAATCGAGAAAGCTGAAACCCGCATCGACCAAGTGAACAATCGGGTTGACAACGTGATGGCTGACGAGAAGAATACGCTGGACGACCACAAACTGGGGGATGGAATTACAGCTCCCGTAGTAGCTGCAATACCTTCGCTACGTGGGTTCAAGTTGCCACCGTTCGACGGGACTTCTTCTTGGTCAGCCCACAAAATCCAGTTCGAGGCTGTTATTGAGGCGATAGGCTGGAATAAAACCAGGCCATGAGTGCACTTACCCTAGGCCTGCGCGACCGAGCCTTAATTGTGTTGGAAGCTCTCGGTAAGAAAGTGACCTACGAGCAGCTCCTTGAGGCATTGGAGGCGAGATATAGCGACGCTCACCTGGAACACGTCTTTCGTACGCAGCTTAAAGATCGCGTGCAGCGCATCAACGAAAACCTGCTGCAGTGGGCTCTAGAGGTGGAGAAGCTGGTTCTAAAAGCATACCGATCTGTACCTGCGCTCATTGAAGGGAATATTCATCGACGGCATCCGCGACCTGGAAGTCAGAGCTGCTATGAGGCTCGGGCACCACGAGACGCTAAAGGACGCCTTGGCCCATGCACTGGAGGTGGAAGCCGTGCGGCAGGATCATCGTTCCCATCGCGTCAGGGAGGTTGCAGGAGCTACAGTTCGCGACCGCAACAAAGGATACAGCCCTAGGTGCTATGGCTGTGGGTAAAAGGGCCATCTTCGATCCAGCTGCCCTAAGCGAACTGTAGAAAGGGAAGTTGATTGATCTCGAGAGGGTTGTACAGCTAACGACACCTCCTGGCGGTGGCAGGATCATCGTTCCCCTCACGCTAGGAAAGTTGCAGCAGTTACGGTTCGCGACCACAACAAAAGATACAGCCCTAGGTGCTATGGGTGTGGGGAAAGGGGCCATCTTGAATCCAGCTGCCCTAAGCGAACCCTAGAAAGGGATGGTGAACGATGTCAGAAGGGAAGTGCGGCTAACATCAGCGCCCAGCAGCAGCAGGAATACGACATTACTATCAGACATCGCAGCGAGAAATCTCATGGTAACGCAGATGCATTGTCAAGAAGAGCTTGTTCTGAAGAATGCAAACATTGTACTAGGCAAGAGGTAAGGAAGTGGTATCCGTGAGGATGCTCAGGACAGACCACCTCAGCAACGAGTGGAAGGACAGCCTACGACGCCTGCACAGCAGGAAAATCCGGACATCAAGCCGATTCTGGAATGGATGAAGGCCCGTGCTACCAAGTCTAACGACGGAGACGGAGCGACGTCTCAGCGATGAGTTCGACCACTAGAAGCTATTGGGCCCAATGGGACAGCATGCTGATTCAGGATGGAGTCCTGTGCCGTAAATGGGACAATGATCGAGGAGACAGCTGTCGTTTGCAAATGGTTGTCCCTAAAGCAAAAATGCCGAATTTTCTACAACTGCACCATAATGGTTGTTCAAGAGTCCATCTGAGAGTTAAACGAACTCTACTGAAGATCCGAGAACAGTTTTACTGGGTCCGTTATCGTGACGATGTCGAGGATTGGTGTCGCACATGTGTACAAGTTGTGCGGCTATGAGGGGATCTCAGACACGTAGTAGAGAAGCATCGAAATTGTACAATGTTGGTGCACCAGGGGATAGGACAGCCCTTGATATTGCTGAGCCGTTACAGAAAGGTGTAAGAGGGACTCCTAAGATCGTCCATGTGGATCGCCTGGTGCGTTATTATGGGGCCGATAATGCTCGGGACGAGCATGTCTTAGGTGGGGGCAGTGTTGCGCGCCTAAGTTGACGTTTGGCACTAGCGCCATCTAGTGTCGGATAACAGAGCGAGGAAAGCTTTCCAGAAAATAACATGACTAATCTTTCAACCGACAGCGCCATCTAGTATCGAATTGAAGAAATAAGCTTACTAGAAGCCCTACACCCGAACTTTTGGCACCTGGTCGATTGGCGCGCGTATTTACTTGAATATTCTGGATGTTTCGGCGTAAAAGTGTTTAAACTCGCTGCATGCCGCGATCGATGCAGTATTGAATTTAGCGAGACAAGCGAAGCTTCGGAGCGAAATAAAATGAAACAGTGTGATTAATTATTAGTGTCTTTTGAGTTTTAATTAGTGTAAAGTGAACTAAAGTGTTAATTTTGGTAATTCTATCGGCAATTTTTATTGTTATGAACCCTAAGCTCGTAAAAATAAATGTTTGGTGCGATCTACGCAGATCTAGCTCAAAGAATTTTAAAGTGTTGCAGTTGTATGCTTGGATCTAGATTTAATTTTGTTAAATATAAGATCTCAAGGAGATGCACCCATCCATCCTCTCAATTAAAATTAGGATGTTTTTCAATTTCAATAGCCTCGTGTATCATACTTGGTAGGAATCGGTGTTCATTTGCGAGTATTTGTGGTCTGTCATATCTGATGTAGTGACGGGGGCGATCCTGTACGTTTTTACAGATTTCACACTTCAAGTAGCGTCGATTTTTCACATGTTTTTAAAGAATAGGGGGCAAACAAGCATGCGGCTCACCGATGTTAAGTGACTACCGCCGCCCATGATCAACCGCAACACCGGGGGGATTGCAGGTTCGTTGCCGGCCCATTAGAAAGGAGTAAGCTCTTTTCTTGAAGGTCCCCAGATCATATCGGTCCGGAATAATCACCGGTGGTAAATTATTCCACAGAGAGGTCGTACGCGGAAGAAATCTCCTTGTGAAACGTACAGTGGTAGACCGCCAAGCATCCAGATGGTGTGGATGGTATCGGGACGTTTGCCGCGTAGTGCGTTCATGAAATTTGACGGCTGGAATTAATCCTAACAATTCCTCAGAGCACTCCCCGTAGTATATATGCGAAAGAAAATGCAAAGAGATGCAACATCTCTTCGCAGCGCCAGTGGATCGAGCCGATCGGAAAGCACTCGGTCGTCGACGATTCGAGCCGCTCTGCGCTGGATGCGGTCAAGTGGAAGGAGCTGGTACTGGGGAGCTCCAGCCCAAAGATGGGAACAGTATTCCATGAGCGGCCGAACCTGCGCCTTGTAAAAATGCAGGCGGTGTGCTGGCATGAAATATTGTCCCGCTCTGCTGAGCACACCAAGCTTTTTAGAGGCCAATTTGGCCTTATCTTCCAAGAAACTGCACATCACTCGATATGTCAACGCCGGGGATTCCGATACTGGCTGAGGCCACAAGGGGAGTGTCTTGAAACTGAGGAGATATGACAAAGGGGTTCTTTGTAGCGGTCATTATCAGCTATGTCTTTTTAACGAGGGTTGTTATTAATCTTTTGTTCGTCATATGTACACACACACTAGCATATGCTCTTAATCTACCTTATACATTCCCAAATCTTGTAGAGGAATATTACACTTCATGGCTGTAAAATATTTACCAATGTTTTTCGGTGGCTTGTACTGTTTTAATAGAAGATTGCTTCAAGATGTAGCCAACCCTGTCTGTAACTCCTCTGACATATGATAATACAGCAGGCACACGCTCGACTGTGGCCGACTTCACTCGGTCACTTTGTCGTAGGTGCAGGAGGCGAAGCTTGTTTTCTTGTAATACTTGCTTGACTAACTGAAACTCGGCGGCCAGATGTTTTCTGTCACAGATTCCTTGTGCTCTCTGAAACAAAGATTTACCCACGGTAGCTAACTGTGATGGATAATGGTGATCTTCATTATTTAAATTTCGTTTGGTAATATGTTGTAAATATAATAATTGTTAGAATATAAGTTGGTAAAATTAAGTTAATTACATGCGATAAAATCCGTATAAATAGTTTTATCCAACCGCGTTAATATAATAAATCATAAGATTTGTGAAAAATTTCACCAATAATTTGGAATATTATAAGTAATATATATATACTTTGTTGATATATCGTATATATTTAATGAACAAATAACTGACTGTAGAGTCGAGAAACTGGTACCACTAGCTTGTGTTTGTTCCTGATGTTTACACAGTGTGAATCACTTTTTATGGGTGAATAGATATTTAGAAATGTGTGAATATTTTGCGCGTAAGTTATGTCGTTTTAGATTTAGTTTATTTTGAACATAAAACTTATACCGTTGACAGAAAGTTTCAGGAATAGTAACATATGTTCCATACGAAAACTTACCAAGACAGCTGCGGCCGGGTATCATATGAAATAAGTTTGAGAACAATACAAACATTATAAGGACTTCGAAGCACAGGTCATTGAATTGATGGTTAAAGGAATTGTGCTTTCAAAAGTGATTGGTTATAAGATGCCGCGTTTTAAGGCGAGAACATTTCGTATTATTGAAGAAAGTGTATTCCCTCACATTTACCACATTTATCTAAATATATGCATAAATGTGGTATGCAGGATGATGTTGTGACCAGGATTAAGAAAGGAATGCTTCGGTGGTTTGGTCATGTAGAAAGAATGAATGAGGAAAGAGTGACAAAGCAAATTTATATGGCAGATGCGAACGGCCGAGTCGGGAAGGGACGCCCTAGAAAAAAGTTTATCGACCAAATTGGCGATATTATGAAAAGGAGCCACGTTAGAAGTACCCTTAACCGACGAGCATGTATGCGTAGATATATGGATGTAAAGGAGGCGAAAGAGGTATATCAGGATCATGCCAAATGGAAGTCCGTAGTCTCTGCCTACCCCTCTGGGTGACAGGCGTGATTGTTTATGTATGTTATGTATTCCCTCACTCTAATGGTGGTGATGGTTTTAGTCGTGGCAGTGTTACTGTGCGCTATTAAAGGTGAAAAGTTCTCTTCATGCGGGTTAAATACTACATTTTAATTTAATGCGAATCCTGGCTAAATAATTTACTTAACTTCAATATTATAATTAAAAGAATCAGTAAATTGCCTCACAGAGACTATGTGTGCCACAGTTGCCACGCTAGGCAACTGGGTTGGCAACTGCAGTTTTTTATCATACGTCGTTATTAGGAAGACGCTTCTGCCCATCTCATGATTTGTTTCCCTCTGTCACTTATTACGACACCCACGGCTAGATATGGGGTAGTGAATATTTTTACACCGCCATTACTCAGTTCAATATGATGTTACTTTACGGAAATTCATTACATTAAAGATGATTAAATTTATTTTAGCTGATTAATTTTAACAACTAATTTTACACATTTTTGCGGTCGAAGCGATGAGATTAATTTTTTTATCGGGGCTGCCTCGTTGTTCTATTAGTCATAAACGCGGTTGCTGATTATGAGGTCCTAGGTTGAAATCCACAGTCAAGCCAAAATTTGTTATTGAGTTTAGCTGTCAAGACATTCCCTCTTCTATAAAAAAAACAACCCAGATTCAGGAAGTTGGCGGTGTTTCACCCCCGTGCCTCGGAAGCTCGTAAAGCCGTAGCTCCTGAGCCTGATTTCTCTCCGGCCGTGTGTGAGGGAATGTAAAGTGTACACAGGTACACTTTATACCGGTACCGAGTATATAGGTACCGAGTGTACGCGCAAGCACAGGCTTGCGCGTACACTCGGGCACTATAATCCTGTTTTGCACAGATGATTATTCTCCGTTGATACTGACATATATCACCAAAATTTTAATGGAATACCAATTCGTAGAACATCGACTGTGAGAGATCTTGGCGTATACTTCGATAGTAAAATGCTTTTGTCTGACCATGTTGAGTAAATAGCGAACAAGGCTTTAAAAATCTAGAATTTGTCATTAGGTCATGCAAACCTTTTAAAAATATCAGTACCTTGAATGCCTTGTATAATGCTTATGTCCACAGTGTCGTTGAATATGCCTGCCCGGTCTGTTCCCCCCAATACGCCAATTAGATAAATCGTGTAGAGCGCGTACAGAAAATATTTATCAAGTATCTTAATTACCGTGTACATAAACCAGCCTTAACAACCTATCAAGAGAACAGTGACCGATTTAACCTACTTAACTTTGAAGATAGACGTAAACTAGTGGATGTATGTCTACTGTACGACATAGTGCACGGACGCATTGATTGCTCCGAGCTAGTTACGAGCGTGGGGCTTAATGTGCCTTTACGACGCACTCGTCGCGCCACGCGCCACCCGCCGCCTCGGTTAAGTGTGCCGCGCGCTGGTACTAATTACGCGCGTAATGCACCCCTCTCGCATCTACCCAGCGTTTCTTTGGAAAATTCTTTGGAGAAATTGATATTTTTAACTACAGTAAGAACGGTTTTTGGCTCTTAGCTATTGAAATTCTTAAACCTAAATCCAAAAATAAAATAAAATAACATACTTTATAGTAAAGTAAAATAATAATAATATACTGCTAATCTAGTGTATAAAAATAACATGTGTGTATTCGTGTATTTATTTGTTAAAAATAACATGTGTACTACTCGTGTGCACTTGTTTGTTAAAAAAATAACAAGTGTGTATTCGTGTGTATTTGTTTGTTACTATTGAACAGTGTGTGCTGTTAATGATTTTATTAGTGTACATGTACATAATATGTATAATGTAAACTATATAGAACGCTGTTGGTTTCTTAATAAATTTAAAAAAATTGGTCCAACGAAATTAGTTATCATTTATTACAAATTTTAATGAGACCACCTAAGCAGCATGCGAAATGTATACGAGCTGTATTGATGTTCCTTTTTATACTAGAGGATGCGTTTTCTTGCTGTACAAAGGCTGTATAAGCGCTTATACATGCTTATATAAAGATGCAGTATAATAGCCGTATTGCAGTAGTTATTTGGTGTACAAGGAAACTATTACACTACATATATTACCTTATAAGTGTCTATTAAAGATAAACGTTCTAAATTGAGGCTTGAACGGAATCACAAATGCGTTTCTGACTAAAAGAACTAATTATGTTTATTAATTTTTATTTACTTTATTGAATGATGGTAAAAATCATTAGTGATTGAAAGATATATATATATATATATATATATATATATATATATATATATATATATATATATATATATATATATATATATATATATATATATATGTATATTTATTACTTATAATATGATGTACTACTACAATTTTATAGTGGACATCAATATCTACAAAAAAGTCTGAATATAATACATCTAACTATTACAGTTATGTCACCATAACTACTTCGTCATGTTAAAATACGCAATAGTAACGCCGGTACAGTCCCTTCAGCTGTGCCAAGTTGACTGTCGGTATATCGAAGTGCTGAAGTGTTTGTACAGTAGGACTACGATGGCTATCCAAGTACAGAACCAGAGTTCAAAACCTATCCAACTGCAGAGAGGTGTAAGACAGGGTGACGTTATATCCCCGAAACTCTTCACCGCTGCGTTGGAAGACGTTTTCAAGCTACTGGACTGAAAAGGATACGGTATTTACCATCAATGGCGAGTACATCACTCACCTTCGATTTGCCGACGTTATAGTTCTTATGGCAGAATCGCTGGAGGACCTTAGCACTATGCTCAATGACCTCAATGGTGTCTCCCAATGGATAGGTCTTAAGATGAACATGGATAAAACAAAGATCATGTTTAATTTCCATGTCACACCTATGCCAATAGTTGTTGGGAGCACTATGCTCGAAGTTATTGACGAGTACGTTTACGACAAATAGTCAGACTATAGTCCAACTTCGACCGAAAGGTCAATCGACGGATTCAACTCGGCTGGGCAGCGTTCGGGAAATTACGACACATCTTCTCGTCAGGTATACCTCAAACGCCAGTGATGACTTACGGATCTGAGACGTGGTCCTTCACTGCTGGCCGTATGAGGACGCTCAAAGTCGCTCAGCGAGCTATGGAGAGGGCTATGCTCGGAGTTTCTCTGCGTGATAAACTTAGAAATTAGGAAAAAAGGTTCTCGAGTGGCAGCCTCGTACCGGTCATACTGTAATGATGGTGAAAGTGACATCTCATCGAACATTAACAAACATAAGCGTTCTTCCGTATTCAAATTTTGTGCTGCATCTTTTATTTGATAGAATACTATTGGGTTTAGACCTGGTTTAAAAGTTATTTTTTTAAGGACATCCTGCAATGTCCTCTTTGAGGGTAAGGTAAATAATTTTCTAAGAAAATTATAGCCTTTCGGAGTTCCTTTATAAATTGACAAAGCTAATAATTTTTCTTCAATATTAAAACGCCTTCCACGGCCTCTTTTATTATGCTGAGTTAATTGCATATTTAGCAACGTCTGAGCAGAGTTAGATAAGGATTTCAGAACCTTTTAAAACAATTTTGTCTCCGCCATTTTCATTGCTGCTTTTATTTGACATTTTTGTTTATTAATTTTGCTTTTCAAAATCATAATTTTGTTAATTATTTTTTTTATTTTGACATCTGTACGCTTTCTTGTAATCAATGTACCTGAAAAAATCAGGTATGCACATAGAGAACAAATGAAACAATGACAGCATAGACCAAATTGTATTGGAATTTCCTTTTTTAAGGAATGATTTTGAATTGCAACTTCTGCCTTATAATGATATAATATATATTATGCAATATGCTATTAGAATACTTTTGAAGCTGGCGCAGTGCTGCAGTGTACACGGTGCAAAAATGTAGCATTTCCACTGCATGGCTTGCGGCTCAGCGATAACAAAATTTTGAAGTTATATATACAAGAGTTGTAACCGCTTTCTACATTTGAACAATAATTAGTCGTACTTGTTATTATTATAGTAATCTTTAACTTATCACACGGCAAACTTACTGGTATAGTAATAGAATATAGTTACAGTAATTACTAATTATTAATGAACGACCACCAGAAAATTTACTGGACAGATACAACTTGATCTTTCAAGAAAAGAACTTACTCTTTTTTTAAATGCCCCTGAGTGTTTTGGTTCTTCATGGGCGGTGATAGTCACTTACCATTAGGTGAGCTGCATGATCGTCCCCCTTCATCTCCTTTAAAAAATAAATTAAATACCTTTTGTGCGATTATCATGTGAACTTGTGGCAGAATATTGTGAAGAAAGTGCGTTCAGTATATGTGGTGTGGGTTCCGTTTCTAATCCTTCAGCATGTAAACCTGTAATAGTAGTGAAAGTATATGAGTAACACAAAAATTTCTTTATTGGGCTTGTTTTATTCACTGCTACATACCACATATATAATGATAATAATAATAATGTCCACCAGACCAAATTTTATAGTGTCCAAGTGTATGCACAAGCACTGGTCATTATTATTATTTCCAATTTCTTAACTCTAACTTAAAAATTTAAAACTGCTGAGAATTTCGTGACAGAAATACCCTAGAACAGATTGCAGCTAGTTTTATGTCATTTTCTATGGAGTTGTAACGAAATTTTTACCAATCCAAGTGTAATTAATAAGTTGGTATTTATTTTATTTATTTTTTTTATTTTATATTATAGGGTGACAAACGAGCACACAGCCCACCTGATGGTAAGTGGTTGCTGTAGCCCATAGATCTACATCTGTCCTCGACTAAGAATCAAGATACAGATGCGTTGTTACCCGTGAGGATTAAGATGGAATGTTTCGTTTCCAGTAAAAAGGGTCTCCGGAAACACAACATTATTAAGCTGCTATTTGACGCTGGTATTCTGTGAGAGCGTGGTCCCTCCCCGGTCGAGCCGACCCATTCGTGCTATAACTACACTACTAATATAACAGCAGCATAGCTCTACCACGTAAAAATGTTAGACTATTACTTGTTAAAAATTCGTTAACTTGGAATATATGGGTAAAAATAAACGTCATTCATTTACCTGCATAGGAGGTGTACCCAAAATAAAAATGTTTTTAAGATTTTATTTCACAGTTTTGTAGACATGATTAATGCCTATAAACTATGCCAAATTACAAATTTGTAACACTTAGTGTCTCTGAGTAAAACTGCGGATGGATGAGCATGGGGAAACTATAAGGGTTCCTTGTTGTGTGTAAATATGGAACCCTAAAAATTCAAATTATTTTTTTAAATGATTTGTCTTAAAGGTAAAAGTCAGTAAGGTTTTGTTACCAGGGCTTTATAACCACTTACCACCAGGTGTAGTTGTAGTGGTTGTTGTTGTCAAGCTGTACACTTACATTCCATTGTCTAATTTAAAAGTGAATAAGCTTTTTTTCTTATTTAATTTGGGGATTTTTGTTAGTTAACATGTCAATCCTATTAAAATCTATACATATGCTATTTATCTGCATATACTCAATGCCATATCCAAGGTGGGGGCATGTAGGATGCCCTGCATAATACCTATATTGTCCACATTTATCTTATATGTCCTTCCAAATAATTCCCTAAGTTTCCGTTTACATTCCATCAAAAAGTGATGTAAGTTTTCTATCACTCCACAAGTTTCACATTAGGTGGAATCAGTTCTTTGCATCAAATAAGAATTTTGTTTTTCATGGAATGTGACCTGTTCTTATTCTAAATATTTATTAGCAATAATATTATTAATTTAATAGCATTTCTATTTAATTTTGTATCTATAAACCAAGGTATTCGAGGTGGTTCACTCTGTATCATTTTGTATCAAACACCTTTCGTGTTAGAGCGTTAATTGAAAAATTCTTTCAATTTGTTATGACATGAATTTTTGAATTTTGGTAGTACTTCTGAGTAGCAAGGGTCAATATTATACTCTACACCATTTATACAAGCAGAGTTCGCTAATCTATCTGCCTTGTCATTATCCAATAGTTGGTCTATGTGCTGGAATCCACTGCACTCTTGCACATATGTCGCGTAAACTGAACTGATATAATTGGGAAAGTATGCAATAGGCTTTCGAAACACCTCCGATTCCAGAGGCGGATCGAGCCAAATGTTGGATAGCAGTTTTGCTGTCCGAGTATATAATAATTTAGTTCCAGTTATAGCTTGCAGCATACCTTAGGGCTTCGGATATTGCAATGAGTTCAAGGGTCATAATACAAATGTCATTTGTAACTTTATAAGATTTAGAAACTGCTTGAGATGGGTCGAAAAAAGCTGCTCCTTGCAACTTTAGCACTCTTTGATCCGTCTGTGTAGATTTTATGCCAATCATGATATTTATTTTCAAGTTCTTCAATAACATTTACTTTAACAGAATTTATTCCTACCCCTTAATTAGTTATTGATAAGACAGTGCTTTGTTATCTATGGCTTTATAACCATGACCATCAGGTGGGGTTGTAGTAGTTGTCGCAGTCAAGCCATACACTGACGTACCTATAATAAGTAAAAACCAAAACTTTGCTTGACCACCTTTACTAATATTACAATCACGAAAGTGAATTTCTTTAGTCTGCACTGCTAAAACAATTGCTAATTAACATTACAATGAGAAAGTTTTTAATAAAGACATTACCAAGGTTAAGACTGGGGTAAGCTGTTTTTGCAAGTCTTTTAGAGCGAGGATATAGAAAACGGTCCTCAAAGTGCCGATCGCAAATGCGGTAGTTATAATAAATTTCACTATCGGTTTTATCTGTTAGATATGTTCCAGCTATCCTCTTCCACTGCTGAAACCTTTCTAGTGAAGGGTATTCTGGTTTCGGAAAATAGTGTAAAACATCTGGAATAATAAAATATAATCATTGATTCCGAGGCGAGAGAGGTAAACTGAAACAGGTGATGGGCAATAACCTGCCAGCCAAGCGTGGCAGCTATGGCAAATAATACCTATGAGGCAATCCGTGGAGATCTATGCGTTAGCAGTAGACTTTTGGTGACTACAGCTGATGCCTTGAACCTTCAATCTTAGATTTTAGCTGTTTACAAGTGAATAAAAAATGGAAATTATGCGAAAAGTAATTAACAAATTGGTCACATTTAAAAACACATTAATCTTGTGACATTTTGGCACAAATTAAAAAAAAAAACTGGGTCGCAAATATTTATTAAAATACAAGAAAGCACATTAACAACCGAGAAATCAGAATAATTTGTAATTAATATTAATATCAAATTAACCTCAACTACCAGTGACTGCCATTAACTGCGTATTGGCGTGGGTGCGTCTAGTTTAGTCTAGTGCTTTGGAATGTAGATGGCAGCACAAAAATTATCATTTTGTTCTCAAAATAATGTTCTAAGTTGCATGCCCATGATCTAAATAAACAGGCGAATCGAATTAACAATGCAGACTAAGGAGCATACAGTAGAGTAATATATACACAGAACACCATTACTCCTAGCGGAGAATATATACGGAAACTGCAGAGTATCAGGAGATTTATTATTTAAGGGTATTTTTATTATAATATTGTTACCTAAATTAAAAATTATTGTACATTTTATTTTATTATATTTATTTGTTACATCTATTAGTTAAAAATATCATTTCGTAGAGTTTACTAAAAATAACACTTCAAAAGATTTCATGATAAATGATTTTTTAATGATAATTTTCAACCATCTTATATAAGTTAGGTAAAGTAAAATAAAATTGTGTATTTTTAGGAATGAAATTTAAGAATAAACAAATTTATTAAATATTTAAAATATATGATAACTTGAGGTTTAAATGTTTATGCCATCTAGCGTCGATTGTTCTTACCACCTTGAAAGTTTATAAGTTTTAGTTCGATAAAATGACTTTATTACCTATAGCATGTAGTAGATGGCGCTATTACAAATCTCAAATAGAAAATTTTCGGTTCTGAAAAATGATTGAAATGATTAATTTAAATGATCGATCCGAATGTACCAGTACGCGTGACGAAATGTACTAGAATGATTCGATCGCTACAAATGAATGTAGTAAAACAATTTATTTGCATAATAATTCTCAGACCCTATACGGTTTTCCGTGAACGAAAAGATAACGAGTTGTAATTTAACGCTAGCGATATCTCTTGACATTTTTCAGTACTAAATACTATACTAATAATACTAAGGTTAGAGTAGAACGATTAGAACTGAAATTAAATGTTTTTAAACATCCCGCCTACCATAGGATTCCGTTCTTTCATAAAAGAAATTTATACAAACCAAAAATAAGGTCTATAAAGCAACAAAAATAATATAGAATATCTTAATAGAAACTATAGAAAATAATTAGGCTCTGGGCTTACATCCACCGCCCACCATGGGATCACACTCAAAGAAAAAGAATAAATTAAAGTACTTAAAAAATACATATGAATTTGTACTCAACTTTGAGAGAAAAACTCAAAACTAACATTAAACTAACGCTGTAGTTACTACTTAAACAAAAATTTAAACTTAGTCTACAGACTTAGGTAGAAAATAAAATTTGTTACACGGCCGTTTACAGTATCCGTTCTTAGTTTTAAGCGTTACAATACGTGTAATTTGATCTTTACCGACATTTTTTTTTCGACTCTACCTAACAACCAATTTGCAGGAAGTAAGTTATGATCTTTAATTATAACAACGTCATTAATCTCTGGCTCAGTTTTTTTCATTGTCCATTTATAGCGTTGATTTAAAGTTACTAAATATTCTTTACACCACTTTTTCCAAAAATCGTTAACCATTTTTTGAGTATATTTCCATCTCTGAAGACCAGTTACATTTTTACTAGTACAATATTCATCAGGTATTACAATAAGTGGCTCCCCAACTAAAAAATGACCAGGCGTTAATGGTAAGGGATCATCAGGATTATCACTCAGATAAGAAAGTGGACGAAAATTGAGACATGCCTCAATTTGAGTTAAGACAGTCGAAAGCTCCTCATATATGAGCGTAGAATCTCCTATCACTCGCTTTAAATGCGTTTTAGTGGATCGAACTCCGGCCTCCCACAAACCTCCGAAGTTGGGGGCATATGGAGGTATGAAATTCCATGTCGTACCTTCGCTACCAAGTAAGTGGCTAATTTCGTCCGGCAGCTACGATACAGCGCGATTAAAACTGTCTCTCAACTCTTTATCGAAATTACTACCATTGTCGATGAACAAGGTCTTACGAGTATCTTCTCCTTGAAACAAATCTGCGAAAGGCTGCGATAAAGCATTTAGCAGTCATATCGGTCACTGATTCTAAATGTGCCGCCTTTGAAAACATGCAGATAAAACACAGATATAGCCTTTGTTAGACTTTGCTCCTCGTCCAGGTGAGAAACGAATATTAATTATGACCCGTAAAATCAACTCTTGAGATCCTGGAGGGTCTCGTTGGTTTTAAACGATCCTCGGTAATTTGGCCCATCAGATGATTGTTGTTTTGTTTCGAATAGCTTATGCATTTCACACAGGTTCTATACTGCTCTTAAAAAATTAAGCATCAACTGTGGCCCGCCATGAAGCGTTGTAAGGTGAGCATCCGCAACTATGAGATTTGTAAGATGACTCTCACTAGGCATAATTATTGGATGACGAGTGTCGTAGTCAACCTTGGCTTCATTAATGCGTCCAACTACTCGTAACATACCATTCTCATCAAGAATCGGGTTCAGAGTATGTAAACGGCTCCTCTTTGTGACCAAGTTATGGGCTTTTAAGTGCTTGATCTCTTCTTCAAAATATATACTCTGTGTCTCCTTTATAAAATGTTTCATCACCGTGCTCATTTCGTCGGCTGTTACCGTCTTTGATACGGTAAGTCTTTGTTTCTTTGGTAGTTTTAAATTTAAAAATCTTTTGCAATAGGACATTACGTGTAACAACCTTGATAATGAAGAAAATCTCGTTCAAAGGAAAGCCTCTTTTGGTTGTATCGTTGTCACCAAAGACTTGACAGGCTTTTCGTCTTCTGCATTCTCAAATTATTGATAGCCTTGGCTCTCATACATTTTGTTGTCCCTTAGCCATGTGGGTCCGCGCCACCACAACTCGTGATCAACTAACTCTTCACTGCTTATGCCTCAGCATGCACAATCTGCCAGGTTATGTTTTGTGTTTACATGTCTCCATTGACTTCTATCCAGTATCGTAAGTATCTCTGATACTCTGTTGCTCACAAAAGTCACCTAACGATGAGGTTCTTTTGCAATCCATGCCAGCACCACGGTGCTATCCGACCAAGCGTATAATTTTTCCTTTGGTATTTTCATAACTTGGAAAACTTCATGTATCAACATTGCGGCAAGAAGTGCAGCACACAACTCTAAGTGAGGTATGGATATCTCTTTTTGAACTGGCGCCGCCTAAGTTTTGGATGTAACCAGATTAATAACAATTTTACCATCGTTGTCTTCAGTTTTCAGGTAGACAACTGCAGCATATCCAGCTTGGGAAGCATCTGCAAAGGTGTGTAGCTCAACATGATCCTCTGTTTTTGTTTGCAGCCCTCTTGGAACAATAAGCCTAGGAACATTTACCAGATCGTCTCTAAATTTACACCATTCGCGAAGGAGTTCCGATGACAAGTTTTCAACCCAATCAAGACCATAATTCCACAGTTTTTGGATGAAGGCTTTACCCATAAATATCACAGACGCGATCCACTCGATTGGATCGTAAAGTCTTGAAATGTCGGATAACACAGATCTCTTAGTCACCGTCTCATTCTTCATAGGAAGTTGTAAGTTGTATTCGAAGTTGTCAGTGCTCTTGTTCCAAGATATACCCAAGACTTTGACCATGTGATTAAATTTGAAACCAATAGTTCTATCTGTACGCAAATTTTCAGTCTTAATGTGCTCAAGTAACTGATCATTGTTGATACACCACTTATGTAGTTCAAAACCTCCGGCTCTCATCAGGTTCGTCATCTGCTTATAAATCTCTATGGATTCCTCATAAGTCTCGCATCGCGATAGCAAATCGTCCATGTAATAGTCCTTAAGTGTGATCTGAGATGCCACAGGATACTTTGCAAACTCATCCATTGCCAGCGTTTGCAAAGACTTAACAGCTAAATACGGCGCTGATGCCGTACCGAAAGCCAGTCGCTTCATTCGAAAATGCTGTATTGGCTCTTTAGGATCTGATCTCCATAAAATGCGCTGTAAGTCAGTATCTGGCGCCTTGACTATTACCTGGCGATATGTCTGCTTAATATCCGTCACAATACAGATCGGATGTCATCTCCATCTCATTAAGATATGGCGTAATTCCTGCCGTATCTTGGGACCGACGAGCAGTTCTTCATTTAAGGAAACATTGTTATTTCCTTTGCACGAAAAATCAAAGACCAATCTCGTTTTGATCGTCTCTTTATCTTCTCGCACACTGCGTGGTGAGGAGCATACAATACTGTCGGATCTTTCACCTGATCTTCCTCAACGATAGGAGCTCTTCTCGTAAAGATGGATTTCTCAAAAGCTTCTTCTCTAAGTAGGTAAACCTATTCAGCGCTATCTCTCTCGTATTGCCATGTAAACACTCGGGGTTTGCACTTTTGAAGGAAAGAAGCTCTGCAGAAGGATGTTTAATGACTAGTACAATTTAATCACATCGACTCCTAAAATGACATCTATTTTACCAGGAGATCTATGTTGTCGATCAGCTAGCGAAAGATTTTCAAGCTCAGATCAATCTAGATTTGCAGGTTTGCGCGAAGGCAGTAATGAAGTTGTAGCGGCGCTGTCGTCGCGCCACAAGCGAAACACACCGAAGCCTAAATCGCGCTATCAACATTCCGAATCATAAACAGTATATATAGAACATCTACGAACTATCACATGGAGTGTTGGCCGCTCCCCGGGCAGAACACCTTGCCCGGTGGGAGATCTCCCATTTTCCTTCCACGGCCACAGTGGTGACCCCGACGTGATCTGAACACGCAACCAAACAACCTTCGGAAACTTCAAGCTTCATCATCGTCATAGAATACCCCACCCATTCGCTCCCGAGCAGATATCATCTGCAGTCTTCATATCCTGCAAGTCATCTAGCTTCACAAAGTTCATCGCAGCACTGGAATAATAATGCTTCCTGTTCCTTCAAGCTACTCTCTGCGCCATACAGTGTTCGGCACGGCTCTGAGCCTTACTGCTCGCCTCTGCTTCACGGCATTCTCGCAGATTACTTGCCTTCTTCTCGACTCACCGCAGACTACAAGGCAATCTCCTGACACTTGCACATTCGTCGGCAACGAGGCTGCACTATCGATCTCCAGTCTGAGCAGGGGGGTGATGTAGCGGCGCTGTCGTCGCGCCACAAGCGAAACACACCGAAGCCTAAATCGCGCTATCAACATTCCGAATCATAAACAGTATATATAGAACATCTCCGAACTATCACATGGAGTGTTGGCCGCTCCCCGGGCAGAACACCTTGCCCGGCGGGAGATCTCCCATTTTCCTTCCACGGCCACAAAGTCAAACTCTTTAACACATAGGCGTTGCTAACTGGAAATGAATACTCAGGATTAAGCAAAGACTCAATATTAAAAGATACTAATGACTGAACGGTTGCCTCAGTGATCAAAGACACCTCAGAACCCTGATCAATTAACGCTCTGGCTAATTGGGAGTAGCCATTTGATGAAACAATTTTACCAGGGCGGTTGCTAACAATTTACTCTTATTGCCCTGATAACTTTATTTAGCAAAATGAGCTACTACTCTCGACTCGGTATGATTATTAGGTTGTTAACTCAAATTTTGTGGAATCTTCTTCTCAGCCGGTTGCTGATTCTCTGACAGAACCGTAGGCGAAGTAGCTAGTGGTAGGATCGGAACCGCACCAGCCACTTGTTGATTTCTCTCGTTATGTAGTGTAATGTGATGACGTTGTCCACACCGATGACAACTCATAGACTGATGACATCCTCTCACAGAATGACTCGATGATAAGCAATTGAAGCATAAGCGGTTTGCTTGCACATACTCAGTCCTCTTCTCTGGGGACAACCTCTCATATTTCTTACATTGGTATAGTGAGTGTCCTCCTGAACACATCACGAGTATTGATTGACACTTTCTTCTCGTTGTTGCTAACAGTGAAGTGAAATGACTTGTGTTTAATTGTTTGTTTCGAAGCATTGTTTTGTGTCGCCTTTGGTGTATATTTTTAGCATTCCAGCATCTCTAATGTTCAAAATCTAGTCTCCGAAAAACTCACAAGTTGATTCCTGGATGGTAGGGTGTTAGGCTGAACATTCTGACTCACATACATTTCCCATTGCTTGCGTGATTCGGTATCAAGCTTAGATATTACCAGATAGTTTTTGAAAGGATCCCAAGTGTCAGTGTTAATATCAAGATTCTGTAGTAATTTGAGACACGAAGATGTATTATACAGAAGTTGCATCGTAGAGGTCGCTGACTCAGCAGCAATGGCCTTTTGGGAAAACAGACGCTTCATTACCTCGTTGCAATTGTATCTATTGTTTGTATAGCGTTGGGTCAGTTTTGTCCAAGCATCTTAATAATTTACATCAGTTACGCTAGGTTTCTCAGAAGCAGCTCAGGTTCACCAGACAGGCTACTTTTCAGGTAGTGGAGCTTTTGAACCTCTATTAAACTGGAATTCTCTGCCATTCGTCGTAATTCCCGGTAAACTTTGGCAAATCTATTCTCGGTAGCTTCACATCAGGTTGTGGCTTTCCAGTGTTTCCTGAACTTATCTCCGAATTATCACCAGTGTTGCTCAATTTAGTAGCTGGGTCGCTTGGAACAAGCTTCTCTAACTAATCTAGCAACATAGTTTTGAATTTCAAATATGTTTCTTCACAACCACCATATGCATCCCCGAGGAAGTACGCCAATATATAGACGCCGCTTCTGATCGTCTGGTGACGTGGCAACAACAATCTTATAATGGTTGGTGTTGAATAGGTCTCAACTTGTTTTTAAGGTCTCTTCTCTAATTCGGATGTAGGGCACCGTTATTCTATCCTTCGGGGATTTTTAAGGTTCTTAAATGCTTTTGAAATACGCTGACTAATCTCAGTTTGTTTGAAAATAATTGAGTCTATCTCCTCCATGTTGACGCAGGAAAATGTACAAATAACTATAAAATTCACTGATAAATGTTCTACTAATGTTCACCAAACGCTCCAGCGACTATGTCCAAAACACTTTAAAAATTCGCAAATATTCTAGAAACTTTGTACAAAACACTTGTAAAAAGTTCGCAAAATGTTCCAGAGACTATGTCCAAAACACTTGTAAAATACTAAAGAAAATTCCATTGATCGAAAATTTTCTAAATCCTATAATCAGTAAATTTTCTATGTTCCAACACGAGTTAAATTTTTCTAAGTCATTGGGACTCGGACAATTTTTCACTGCACACGAAATATTCTAAGTTCTAAACACTATGTCAATTTTACAGTTCACTCACAATTATTCTATGTCTTTAACACTTGTAATTTTTTCGTCACTTTACTCACTGTTAAACTTGTCCTTCTTCTCCCTGGTTTCGGCACCACTTTATTTCTAAACTTGCGGATGTTGAAATTAAACTCCAGATGTCACCAGTAGTAAAACAATTTATTTGTATAATAATTCTCAGACCCTATATGGTTTGCCGTGAACGAAAAGATAACGAGTTGTAATTCGACGCTAGCGACATCTCTTGACATTTTCAGTACTAAATACTAAGGTTAGAGTAGAAGATTAGAACTGAAATTAAATGTTTTAAACAGTTACTACTCAGCGACGTAGGACATCACCCGATGTATGACGTAGTGGCGAAATCTTAAGGTCCGCTCGGAATCTTGAGAGGAGCCACATTACAAAACTGACGACATATGATGGCAAAGCCCTCACGTCGAAGCCTGAAACTCTCGCTGAGACCGAAGGCTACTACGGTACACTATATGCCTCCCAGAATCAGCAACCTGACTCCAAATACGACGATCCCAGAGCCACACTAACCCGCCACTTTACCGACGAGCTGCCAAATATCTGTATAGAGGAGATCGAGTTGGCCCTCGCAACTCAACTTAAAAATTAAAAATGGAAAAGCCCCTGGAGAGGACGGAGTTACAACAGAGGTCTTGAAAGCGCGGAGACAACCGTTGCTTAAAGAGCTCTGTCGGATTTTTAACTGCTTTTTACGAGATGGCGTACTGTGCTGCGTTACACGGCTTCAATAGTGTGGAGCAGAAACATCATGGTCTTGTTTTTAAAGAAAGGTGACAATGTTAAAGAATCATCGTCCCATCTCGCTTCTGAACCACGTCTATAAATTGTTCGCAAGGGTCACCATGAATCGACTCGCGCGGAGACTTGACGAATTTCAACCACCTGAGCAGGCTGGGTTTTAAAAACGCTATGGCATCATAGACCATATTCACACAGTAAGGCAAATTATACAGATGACGAATGAGAATATTAACAGCCTCTGTGTCTGGCCTTTGTGGTCTATGAGAAAGCTTTTGACTCCATTGTTGGGTTATTATAATTTCCTTGCAGCATTTCCGGATTGACTGGCGATTCGAGTAGATATCTTGAGACATTTAAATACTACAAGTTCGTCCAAGTACATGGTGGTCTTACAAAACCTGTCCAGTTGCATTGTGGCGTGAAACAAGATACAATATCCCCAAAACTGTTTACAAATGCACTGGAACATGTTTTTAAGACGCTAAACTGGAATGAACGAGGCATCAATATAAATGGTGAACATATCTCACACCTGCGCTTTGCCGATAATATCGTCGTCATGACAAAATCGCAACAGGGAATACAAGACATGCTGAGTAGCCTAAATTAAGCCTTCCAACGGTTACCTCTGTGTATGAATTAAAATACGACGATAGTGAAATTCTTGAAGTTGTTCTGGAGTATATTTGCCTCGACCAGATAATGCACATAGATAAAAAAAAATCTTCGATAAAGAAGCCAATAGACGGATTCAGTTAGGCTAGGCAGCATTCTGTAAGCTTCGTCAGATCTTCTCGTCACTCATACCGCAAAGCATGAAGACGAAAGTCTTCGACCTGCGAGTCTTGCCAGTAATCACATTTGGTGCCGAAACGTGGACACTTACGGTACGACTACTTCACAAACTAAAAGTCACCCAGCGGGCGATGGAAAGAGCTATGCTCTATATGGAGTTTCTCTGGTGGATAAGATTCGTAACGAAGTAATCCGCCGGAAGACCAAAGTTACCGACGTAGCCTTCCGTATTTGCAGGCTGAAGTGGCAATGGGCTGGTTAAATTTGTTGCAGAAACGATAGTCATTGGAGTAGGCGTGTCATAGAGTGGAGACCGCGTTTAGGTAAATGTAGTGTGGGACGCCACATGGCTATATGAAATGACGATCAGCGCAAGGCGGCGGCAAGGGATGCGTCAGGCTGAAGATCGGGCTAAGTGGCGCGCCTTGGGAGAAGCCTATATCCAGCAGTGGACTGCCGCAGGCTGATGTTGATGATTATGATGTATCCTTTAAAATTACAATAACCCTTATTTAGACGATGTTTCCTTCTCTTATTTCTCTGTATAAACTAGGTGTGTATAGATATTTTATGAGTAGAATTCATCTTATTAAAACTGTTACTCTACCAGCATGAACAAAAAAAAATAATCTACTTATACTAGTTATTTGCTTATATTAGTTAAAGAGTATAAATGTTTTTTTTTTGTTAATAATTTTAACCTTGGATGTCAATCATGTTGTGTTTAAACAATCGCGTATTATAAATTTCAGTAAATGAGGTCCGGTAACAAATCATTTTGTAATATCGCATTCAAGAGTCCTGAGATATTATGTGCGCTTGGTTAAGGACCCGCAATTACCTCTGTTTTAATTATGTTACTTTTTTAAGATAAATAAATGATAATAATATAATAGTCTATGTTACAAAAATGCAAAAAAATACACTTGAAGTTTAACTTTTCTTTTCTGACAGATATGACTCGGAAATAAGACAGTTACACAGTTCTTTTGCTTTTGCATTTTCTCTAAAGTGAGTTTTATAATGAAAATAAAAGTACAAAAGTTTATTTTTTATATATATAAAGACGCCTTGGACTGAAAGTGCACACTTCCTTAAAGTGCAGAAATAACGAAACTAGGCCATTCTATTTTAAGCTAACTTACCATTTGCCAAAACTTTTATAACGAAATTTTATATAATATAAATATTCTATTTTTCACTATTTTGAACAAGAGATTGACTATTATCTGACGTAATGGTAGGTGATGACGCAGCTGATGATGATAAATTGCATTGGCTTAGCAAAATCCTATTCACTCTTGCCTTAAAGACACCTACATTATAAAGTAATGGAAATACAGATGCTGGCCAATTATTCCACTCCTTTACTTTACGCATCATGGACGACAAAGCAAACCATTCAATTTGTTTGCTTGGTATGTCGATAACTAAGTGGTGAAGACCAGGCAAGGTCTAGTGGTCCGATGATGGAGTATAGAAAGAATACATTCCATTACCACAGTTTTCTTACGTGTGTGTCGTTACAAAGACGATTATCGAATATACTAAAAAAGTGTTACAGATTATATATGTGAATTTCCAGGAAAATTTTATAGCTGCCCATGGATGGCTGCATATCCTCGTCGTTTACATCCAGCAGCGTTAGAATATCCTCACGCTACATCGTTCTATAAGGAAGCTTATTTTCAACAGTGGACTTTGGTAGGCAGTCATGGATGAATAACTAGTCCAACTAATTGGCTGATGTCCGGTTAGTTGAACCAAAAAACGTTGACGCAACCGGATGGGAGCTAAACAGCGGACTTTAGCGCCCATATTTATGAGAGATCGTACTGGAGAAGGCATTCTCTCGACAAGCGACCGAGACCCACTTGGAGTTACCTGCAATAGCAGTTTCCTTAACCATAACATTTAGAGCCTTAAACATAAAATTCAAAAATCAAAATCAAAAAAAAAAAAGTTGCTCTTGCTTAGATTACTAAAAGGCAATAAAATGAAAGTTGTTAAATTAATTAGCCAAGATCCGCGTAATCCCTACACCACTACTTTATACCATTATTTATAAGTATTGAAGGAGAAAGTGCACGCACTTGAGGGAGGACGGGAGATGCTCTTCTACTTAGGTAATACATGTCATTTTTATTTTCAACGCGGATTTTAGCTGTATGATTTTATATTATTTAATTTATGAAATATAGTATATAAAAAATAGAAAGATAAAGGTAATTTTTTTAATAAGCAGCTGTTAAATATTATATGAAGAGCCTTTTTGCTCATTAAAAACAAAAGAATACACAAAGTAAATTTACATTAAACGTAGAAACATCCGACAATAATTTTAAGTAAACGTTTTTCTTGCCTTAGAAAGTACCATCTCAATTATTTAAGTTATTTCTCAACATACCTTCAGGGACAATTTCAACCGGAGAACATTTCAATTCTTAAAGTATATTCTTAAAATATATATTCTGTACCCAAGAATAACATGGTATGTAAAATGTTGAAATGGCTTACTGAACTAAGTTTTTCAGTTATTAGAATCCGCCTTAGTTTGCTGTATAGAAATATTATAGAAGATAAAATAAATTTATTAAGATCTGTGCGCAAGAATCAAATCGTCTATAAGCCAACTAAAATTACTAAGCTGTGTTATTACACAGCTTAGTAATATTAGTTGTCTTATAGTAGCTACATATCCAATATATCATGTCATATCGCTGGTCCTCGGTTACCTCTTATGACAAGGGGCAACCGAGTGAAATGGAAACATCAGTGTGATTCTGCCCCCGTCAATCCGACCTATTGGTGCTACAACCATAATATGACTACAGCTTGGCTCTAAATTCGAATGAGTAAGACAAAAGGAAAATCACAACACTGGGGCCCGAAACAATCCATCACGTATTTATCGAAAATATATGTCTACTTTCGGTATATATGGTGGTTGCTCTGTGATGTATCAATAACTCTCAGTATCTCCTTACAAGGAAACGCGAAATTGATGAGAGATAAAAACTTTAGTTCTGAATTGACGAAACTAATATAGTTTCGTAAAGAATCTCTGTTAATTTCCACCAACAATATCGTATCTCATGCATTCGTTTACGTTTCGTTGTAACATTTTATCCAATTACTCGTAAATGTAGTTTTTTTTTGTTATAAACACTAAGTCTTCTTTTATGGATGGCTGCCTGTAATCTAAATATAATAAATATATATATATATATATATATATATATATATATATATATATATATTGTGTGTGTGTGTGTGTGTGTGTGTGTGTGTGTGTGTGTGTGTGTGTGTGTGTGTGTGTGTGTGTATTCACTAGCTTGACATGCAAACGTTGTTTGCATGTCAAGCTAGTGAATACAGTTCTAGTGCTTTTTTGACGACCCATTGTCATGTCCTATTCAAAATCCTTAAATTCGCAAAAAAATTGTGTTCCACTAATGTGCAAAAAAAATATGCTATCTCTCAAGTTGGACAAAATTGCATACAGTGTGCAAATTATATATATATATTATTATATATATATATATATATATATATATATATATATATATATATATTAGACAATTCTTGCTTAAGAAGTCGGTAAGTAGCTGAGGACCTGCCTTCCTGAATACTATAATGTGTAAGTAATAAGTAGATTGATTGCAATAAGTGGAATGTTTGTAGTAATCTAGTGCTATGAGAATCCAGTAAAAATATTAATTTATTTTGTACAGTGTGCATTTGAGTTATATTTCTGAATAAGAAAGGAATTAAATATATTCAAAAGTATTTGTTAAAATAAACAAATGCGAAAAACATCGTCAAATGAACTGCAAATAAATTTTTAGGGTTTCATATATTGAGATAAGGGTACTATAAATAATTTTATTTCGTCTGGTAATTATAATTGAGTACTTAATATATAACAAATACGAAAATATAAAATTATATACACATAATTCTCAACGTTTCCATCAGAGCACGTATGGAATCTTATCCCGTGGTATTGTTTCCGGTTTTGCGAAGGATTTCAAATAATCCCTTGCTAGTCGACCCTTAGAAACTCTTTCTGTTAGAAGTATAAAGGATAAATGATAAGTTCTGTTATTGATAAAGAAACTACGATAGGTTTTATCAATATTCAAATATATTTCTTCAAATATTTTAGACTCTGACCACAAATTGTTAAGGGCATGCGTACAGTTCAACAATTGGTAGCAGTCTTTTATACTAGAAACGAGGCATTCCGGCTTAGTTCTCAGGGGTGTAACTGCATCTGCATTTTGATTATTTCCTGAGGATAGATGTGGATTTCTCATCTCTTATTCAAAAAAAAATGCTGCAACTATATTATGGTTTTAGCTCGAATGGGTCGGCTCGAGCGGGATAAGATCATGCTCTAACAGGAGATCTTTCTTATGTAACAACGTTTCTGCATTTTGATTCTTAATCAAGGTCGAACTCAGAACCCCCTCCTTTTTCCAATTCGTTTAAAAAAAGTTATCAAATACTTGTAGAGTACGAGAGTCATACACAAATCGTTATCAAAGGAGATTCTAGATAAAATAACATAGTCTATATTCTTAATAAAAAGTTCTCTGAAAAGATTCAAATTTTACAGTCGTTACTATTCTTTTGAATTGGTTTAATATAGCGGGAAATGTTCGTGTACACAGAACTAGAATAAGCCTGGAGTTATACTTGAAATACGGAGACTAATGCTTGTACATCAATCACGGTTACTTTGTTTTTCCCGTTTAAATGTATCTCTTATAAGAGTTAGTTTTTGGATACAAGGTTTTCAATCGAAATTAATTCTGCAAATTCTTTTATATATTATTAAATTCAATGAAATTGTTTACTTTTTCGACTTAAGAGCACATATACACATAGGTTTGTTAGGCGTCAATTATTAAATCCACTACAGTTTGAAAACAAATAATTTTTTTGGAATATTTTTAATTTTTTCACATTTTTGTTTGTCATGTAATTCCTTTTCATTCCATTATCGGGAAGTTAATTTAAAATTAATCACTCAAAACGACAGGGAAACAAGAAAGTTACTTAATAAAAATGTGGTAAAAATGAAGTTTTGAAGATCGGAGAAGAAACAGCGAAAGAAACTCTAAAGTAAAACGAAATGATTATTATACTTTTTAGTAGGTATTCTCGTTTTTAATAGTTTTGGGTGAATTCTTACAATCTAATGTCCGGGAACGACGCTATTTATTGGTCTGATAGGTCCCTCAAGTGAAAATAGGAATGCAGGCACTGCTACTTGGCAGTAGACAGGTGAGAGTGTTCGGAGAGCTATGCCTACTCGGGTAGACACTTAGGTAGGAAAGAAGCCCTAACCCATAGAAAAAACTGTTGTCATGTCGTATTTGTCCTAAAAAGGCTTCAGAAGGAAACTAAAACAGGATATGGGAAGCAACCTGTTAGTTTCAAAATGATCAAAATGCAGCAATCTGCTTGCCTTTAAGACAATTTACTTAGGAGGTCTTTGTTGTATTCGGTGATGAATTAATGAACAACATATTTTATAACATATATTTCACTTCCTCTTAAAGACAACTACGGGATAATAATGGATTTTATAATAAAATACGAGAGATAGAAATAAAAACGGACGGGCAGGTGCCTGATAACTTAAAAATAAAAAGATACGATTGCTAATCAGTCTGCCACGCGTGGTACCAATGGCAAATTGTCCCTTTTGAGGCAATTAATAGAAGAGGCCTTTGTTCAAAAGTGGACTTTTGATAGGCTGTGATGAATGTATGAACTAAACATTTGATAGCTCATAACGGCTAAATCTACAGTTCGCCCGTCCATTCCTGTCACGTACGATGTTAATTATCAAGCGTTTTGTAAGCCCGCGTACTTCGCCGTGCGAACTTAGTTTTTCATGTAACGGATCCCGCAATCTTGCGTTATCACGCTGTTATATTTCAAATCTCATCATGAAAATTGCATTACTAACTACCAACAAAACTCATGGGAATTTGAGATAGCATGCAATTCGTTGGTTAAAATAAAATCCCGCAATGATGGATAGGTAGCATCATTACCATTGTCTTTTATTTCTTTTTTTTACCTTTCTTCTGATTTGCAATGAGCCATTTTGTGATTGTACTTTTTGTATATGAGAATAAACTGAGGCCTGACACACAGAGAATGGTAGATTGCGAGTTAGAGCACAAACTAAACGCAGTGATAATGTACTATTTGGATCGGACATATAGATAATATGCACGCGTGAAATAGCACCATAATGCTACTGCGTCACGTATGGTGACTGAAGACGATTGTGTGGTGGATATAGAAAATTTATATAAATGCATTATTATACAATGCAATATTATACACTGTAAGAAATTTGTTTAAGAAGACCAAGCACTGTTTTTTTTTTTTTCATCAAAGGTTTGGATAAATGAGTATGCGGTGTATTTGATGATAAGTCGTTATTGTGACCCGTAATCAACCACATTAGTCCTAGATTATGTCTTTAAATGCAGGTGCGATGTCACACCTGAGAACTAACATAGAATGCCATAATACTAGTAAAAAAGGGTCTCATGCAAACAATATATATTATGATAAAAAATCTAATACAAATATAAAAATTACGATATAAAAAAGTAAAATAACGATATATACACCAGTAAAAAATTAAAGCAAAGATAGATACACACTATGTGTACTCGTTTTGTTAGGTATAATGAGACCTTACCTCGGAACAGTGGCGGATTATCCGTAAGGCAAACTAGGCACGGCGCGGGCCAGGTGTGTCAAAAGAAAAAAAAATCGAATCTAACTACGTCAATAAGGTTGTTAGTGAAAATTTGTGTGTATTTTAAACTCTTTAAAAATTGATGTAAAACATGAGCATTTAAGGCATGTACAATTTGATTCAACAAAAGTTTCCTCTGTCTTTTTAACGATTGCTTTTTCTTTCTTTCTAGTTTCAAATCACAACGAGTCTAAATAAATTTTCACTTCAAATACTGGGGTTGTTAATCTGCTTTCCAAACTCCATATGATGCAATCTATAAAAGAGGTATATGTTCAGCAGTGGACTTTAATAAGCTGTAACGGTAACGGTATGAGAACGCTATACATAGAAAGAAACTATGCGTTCAAATAACATTTTATATTCATAGTACATGCTAACGGGGCACTAAAATATTCTTCTTAACGTCATAGTCAACGACTAATATGAAATTGGGATTTCCAACACCTCAGTCCTCCCTGTTGTTTTAAATAAAATAAATATATGTTATAAAAAGTGCTGTAATTGTAAACATCAACATTTGCATTTTTGTAGTGTTGTTTTAGTGTTTGAACCTAGAGGTTTCATTATTGTATATGTCCAAGGTTCTTGCGTGGTAACCTTGTCCTGGTGAGTGAAGTGTATGGCGCCGCCTACTAGGTTGACCTCGTAATGATGACCTGGTAATACATGTGGAAAGACAATGAATATATATAAGTTGCTAAGGATTGTGATTTGTGGAATTCTCTAGACAGGCCGTTAAACATTGGAATCGTGAAAGTCTGTAATGATGATGAACCTGATATTGCTGACGATGATTATGATGATGATGTTATTATATATATCTCAGTTATAACCTTTTCAAATAAAATTAAAGTCAAGTAATATCATTTTCGATTAGTTCTTGATTCCAAACAATAAAAATTAATTGAGAAAATTTGGTAATAAACTTTGGGATTCGGTCCTAGAATCTCAAAATTATCAATCGCGTTTGTAAATAACAGAAATACGAGGTAGCCTCAATAAAAAAATTACACCATTACTATTACCCCATCTGATGTCGACCGCAAAAAAATGTTTTATATATGGTAGATCCACGCTGCAGCTATGTTATAGTTGTAAAACGAATGGATCGGCTCGATCGGGAAGGACCACGCTCTAACAGAATACCAGAGTAAAATAGCAGCTTAATACTGCCAGTTTTCCTATCGTGAGTGTAAAGATCCGAAGACCCTTTTTTACTGGAGACGAGGCATTCCATCTAGTCCTCAGGTGTGACAACGCATATGTGTTTTGATTCTTAATCGAGCTTATGCTACATACATTTATATGTAGATTTGTATGGGCCACAGCATTCACTTACCATCAGGTGGACTTTCCAAAAGTGTAGTTTCGGTTAAGAATTTTCACCACCATATGGGGGGGGGGGGGGGGAAAAGGTAAAAAAAAAAGTTTCCCCCTTGGGTGGGTACCTCCCTTTTTTTTTTTTTTTTTTTTATTTTTAGTTTTAATGTAGTGTTATGCTGAAATAGTAAAATGGGTTGTTTATCTTTTAAAAAATGATTGAAAGTAAAGATTCCAGAGTTTTTTAACAAAGTTTAGTTTTTTTTATACTCCTTTTGTCTGAAGTCCTTGTATTGGTCGCAAACTTATTTCATATTATACCCGCCCGCAGCTGTCTTTGTAAGTTTTTGTACTTAACTTATATAACTATTCCCTTAACTTTCTGTCAATGGTATAAGTTTTATATTCACAATAAACTTAATCGAAAACGATATAACTTACGCAAGAAATATTAATACTTTTCTAAATATATATCCACTCATAAAACGTGATATACACTATGTAATTATCAGGCACAAACACAAGCTAGTTGTACAAGTTTCTCAACTCTACAGAGTCAGTATTTTATTCATAACAATATATAATCTACAGCAACAAAGTGCCAGAAAATATACAAGGGCTTATTAGGTTTAAACATATTATTAGGAAAAAACTGTACAAATCAGTTATTATAATATAAATGAATACAAGGTTGATAAGTGAAATTAAATAAGTTTCGTAAGAAGATTGTTCAATATTTTTTGACGTGACAACGTCTAATAAATTGATGAACGCCTGCTGCACGCACGGAAACGAATGACTCATTGTAACGTTACGCTCATTGTAACGTTAGAACCGGAGTGAGAACGCCGCACGAGCGAGTGAAAGGTACGATCAGCTTAAGTGTTCGGCTTGCGCCGTATCTACACACCACAAAGTATGCAAACATTTCATCAAGGTTTTGATATGACATTGTCACGTTAAACTATCGTAAACCGCTTTTGCAGACAACTAATATTTCACGCTCAGAAAATTGAAACTTTTCAAAATCAGGGAAGTTATTGGTTTTACACCGATTTTGGAAAATCAGAAATTAACGTGGAATAGATTTGGTCATAAAATGAATTGATTCGGATGAGTAGAATTTAAGAAATCTCAAAAATAAAATTTTGAATTATTGTTTTTTTTTTGTAATAACTTTTAAACGGCTTTAACAATCGATTTCGAAAACTAATCAGCTCCTAATCTTAAGAAATGACGTCGAATGCCGTTTGGAAAATAAAAATCGGTTCATTCATTCGTGAGATATCGAAGGAAAAAAATTTGAAAACAAAAGTTTTTTTAAAATAACTTAAAAATTTCGCAACATAATTTGGTGAAATATGGAACGCTTTGCATTTGAAATTAGCAGAGTGTTCCAGGGATGGCCTGTACAGTCAAACAATTTTTTTTTAGTATTTATACTTTGAAAAAATTACGCGAACAATACACATTAAATAAAACTATTTTTATTATTTTTTGTTTTAACCAACTTATTATCAACCAATTATTATGTTTACAACTTATTACCACCCGTTATTTAAATGGTAAATATCACCATTATCCATCACAGCTACCGTGGGTAAGTCTTTGTTTCAGAGAGCACAAGGGATCTGTGACTGAAAATATATTGCCGCTGCGCTTCAGCACGCCAAGCAAGTATTACAAGAAAACAAGCTTCGGGTCCTGCGCCTACGTCCCAGTAACCGAAGCCAGCCACAGTAGAGCATGTGTCTGCTGTATTACCATGTCTCAGTGGAGTCACAGACAAGGTCTGCTACATATTGAAGCCAGCTTCTACTAGAACATTCTACAATCCACCGAAGAGGATTAGTCAGTTTTTACCATCTGCCTTGCATCATATTCCTCTACAAAATGCTGGAGTGTACAATCTTGATTGTGAATGTGGCCTCTCAAACGCAAACGAAAAATCAATAGAAACAGCGTAAAAGAACATATAGCTGACGTGAAGCATCAACACACCGGGAAGTATGTAGTTTTTGACGGCCCCAAACATTACATAATATTTGATAGACCACAAATCCTCGCGGAAGAACATCGACCCCTACCAAGGACGATACGTGAGGCTTAGAAGATCGGTGTGTGCATCTGCTTGGGATCCCATAATTAACAAAATTAAATCCAAACCCAAAAATGCAAGACTTAAAGATACTGTTAGATAGTTATGCATAGCTCGCTCTAAAAATTAATGTTCAAAAACTGAAGGTAGCCGAGCTAACTATGACATTGGAACGTCAAACATCTCAATCCGCTCCCCGTGACCATAGGTGATGTAAAGCACCCGAAACTTTGGGAGTTAAATAATTAAAACTACTTTTACGGATTTTATCGTGTTTATTTTTTACTTTTTATTTTTTAATTCCCGACGTTTCGGGCGCTTTCCAGCACCCATGGTCACGGGGGACTGAGATGACTGAAGTCCCAACCATTACATCAGATTTGATAGACCACAAATCCTCGCGAAAGAACTTCGATTCCTACCAAGGAAGATACGTGAGGCTATTGAAATTAAAAAAACATCCTAATTTCAATAGAGAAGGAGGCTGGGTACTACCACCTGCTTGGGATCCTATAATCAATAAAATTAAAACTAAACCCAAGCATACCACTGCAAGACCTCAGGACATAGTCAGTTCATTTTGCATAGATCGGACCATAAACAATAATTAAAAAAGCTGAAGGTACTCCGGGTTTAACAATGACATCGGGACGTCAGTCATCTCAGTCCCCCCGTGACCATGGGTGCTGGAAAGCGCCCGAAACGTCGGGAATTAAAAATAAAAAGTAAAAAAATAAACGCGATAAAATCCGTAAAAAGTAGTTTTAATCATGTGCAATGTTCGCGTAAATATAAGAAATCATTAGTTAAAAATAAGTTAATTAAAGGCGATAAATCCGTATAAACAGTTTTATTCAATTAAAAAAATACTTTCAATAAGAATAACTTGCAACCTTATTGAATAAAAATTATTCTAATCTATTCTATTCGTGTAAAAGCGGAGTAATAATAAGACTTTCACCACGTAGTAAAGATCCGCTACAGATTTATTATGGTTGTAGTACCTTCAAATGTTCGACTGGCGTAATTGGATGAAATAGGAACGTAACGTCATCTGCATTTTGATTCTTAATCGAGACTAGATGCTTATGCCTACAGGCCAAAGCATTCATTTACTAGCAGCTCAAATGTTTACTTGTCACTCTTATTCTACATTCGAGCCTTAGTGGCCCATCATCACCATTATCATACTCAAAGCGCTTAATAATTCCACTGCTAAACATAAACTTGAATTCAAAATTGGCTTTATTTGATATTTATAGTACTTTTTTTACAAAAGCCTGTTCATTAACTCATAAGATCTATGAAATTGTCACAAAATTTTAATAGTTATATCTAAAATTATGAAAGCTGTCTTACTATATTTTAAACTGTTTTAAAATTTCATTAGAAGTCAGAAAGGCTCAGTATCACGAACTTTTTCATCATTTACGGATAAAAATTTCACAGTGCATTTAATTTTCAATTCCTTATATCCGACTTGATACAAAATGAAATTGATGAAATATTGCTGTGTCAAAAAAACACACAATACAACTAAAGGCCTTCTCTCTTAATTAAAGTATTGTGCACACAGTTTTCTTAGTAATTTTGCTAAAATTGACAAATATGATTAATCATGCAGACCGTGGCTACCGGTCCGATAACTTTAGATGCTGCAACAATAAGTACATATTTAATAGAATTGTGTTTAATTCGATCAGTTATGTACTTACTATTAGTTTGTTAGTAGTAAGTAGATGTCACTATTATTACATTAAAACTATGACAACTAAAACTTTGTCTCTAGTACTCAGACAAAATAAGTTAAGGTGCGACTAGAGAGGCTCCATCGTACAATAAAGCATTTATGTAATACATAAATCTGGCATAAAGAGATGAAGAATCCATTCAAATTCTGCTTTTATCAAATAAACGCAATCAGCACCACCAGCGTTGTGTAATTAAATTATTTTACAATTAAGCAATATCATCTAGAAATAGCAATGTCGTGTTTAGTTGTTAATATCGCAAAACAATCTCTATTATTTGATTTGGTCAAGCTATATTTACATTAAAATTATATCACGATATAGTTAACAAATACTGTAAAATTTTATGGTACACCGCTATTTTACTTTTAATAATCGACTAATTGATGATGTTATAAATTCTAAGATCTCACCAATACATATATAAAAATCTCTTTATCTGTGGGCACGGCAGTGACACGCCAAGTCAAGCAAAAAAGCGGCACGGCCGTAATATCCTTTTCTCGAAGCAATTCAGGTCATGAGAATGAGAATACCTATCAAAGAGTATGGTAATAATTTCGTTTACTTCAGAGTTTCTTTGTGTTTCTTTTCCGATTAGCAAAACTTCATTTTTACCAAGTTTTAATTAAGTAACTATTTTGTTCCTCTGTCGTTCTGAGTAAAATTTAGTGATTGATTTTAAACTTCTCGATACGATGGAAACACGATTTTTTTAATATAGCCTAAATTCGGACGACAGTGAAAGAAAATTAAAAAAAACGTTAGTAGCGTGGGAAGAATTAAAAATATATTTCAAAAAATCTATTTGTTTTTAAACTGTAGTATATAGTAACTAATGCTTGAGAAACTTATATATGTGCTTAAGTAGAAAAAGTAAACATTTTCTTTTAATTTAATTTAATAATATATGAAATAATTTCGAAGAATTATTTAAGGTTGAAGGCCGTGTATAAATGTCGTAATTAATAAAAAAAATTTAAACGCTGAAAGTAAATCTAAGAAGAGATACATTTAAACGGGAATAAAAACGTCCAATTTCCAAGTGAAACTTGGAAGTGAAGCATCCGTGATTGATATACACGCATTAGTCTCCATATCTCAGGTACAACTCTAGACTGTGCACATGGGCATTTCTCACTGTTTTATAGCGATTCAAAAGAAAAATTATTAACATAAAGTTTAAATCTCATCAGAGAATTGTTTATTAAGAATATATTATTTTATATAAAATCTCCTTTGATAACGATCGGCCGCGCGTTTGAGTCTCGTACTCTACAAGTATTTGATAACTTTTTTTAGACGAAAAAAGGAGGAGGTTCTCAGTTCGACCTTGATTAAGAATCAAAATGCAGAAGCGTTGTTACGTAAGAAAGGTCTCCTGTTAGAGCGTGATATTATCCCGGTCCAGCCGACCCATTTGTGATATTATATATTAATACAATACAATATAATAATATAGTTGCAGCATTTTTAGAGTGAGAGTGACAAATGAGTATGATGAGAAATCCACATCTATCCTCCAGTCAGAATCAAAATGCAGATTCAGTTTCGCCCCTGAGGACTAAGATGGAATGCCTCGTTTCCATTAAAAAAGAACTATCTGCACTCACCAATTGTTGAACTATACGCAAGCCCTTAATGATTTGCGGTCAGAGTCAAAAATATTTGCAGAAAATATTTGGATATTGATAAAACCTATCGTAGTTTCAATAACAGAACTCATCATATACATTTATTCTTATAACGGATAGAGTTTCTTAAGGTCGACTAGCTAGAGGTTATTTGAAATCCGTCGCAAAACCGGAAACAATCCCGCGGGATAAGATTCCAGACGTGCTCTGAGGGAAACATCGAGAATTATGCGTTATTATGCATTAATATTAATTTTATATTTTCGTATTTGTTATATATTACTCAACCAGAAGAAATTATTTTATAGTACCGTTATCACAATATGTGAAACCATAAATTTGATTTTTCATTTGACGATGTTTTTCGCTTTTGTTTATTTTATATATTACACATACATTACAAATATATTTATATCTAAGATATATTTCATTTCTCTTTATTTCAAAAATATAACTCAAATACACACTAGACAAAAGAAATTCATTATTTTTAGTAGATTCTCGCAGTATGACAGTATTACAAACTTTTCACTTTTTGTCAGCGAAATAAAAATGCTTGAGCTTACTATTTATTATTAATCTAGAAAAAAAATTAAATTAAATTTTTGGAATTTCATCAAAAACTTATTTGTCGATTCTTCAGCTGTCGGCCCACCCAATTCAGCTATTGATTCGATGAGTTGTGCCGGCTACTCTGGTTTTAATACGGATATATATATATATATATATATATACCATATCATTATAATTTCAATTATTTTGAAATTAAAATTTTTGAAGAATAACTAGATAGGTATAAAGATTTACACAAAAACCTTGGGGAAGCACGCGCCGCTTAGCGGCTTGCTTTGAGTCGGCCATGTCAGTGACCTCATATCGGCTGTAGACTATTATTTATTCTGTGACGTAGATAATATTATGTCGGCACGTGTCGGTAAGTTCAGAAGCAAATAACATTTTTAGAAATTTAATATTTCTTAAGTTATCTTATTAGAAACCCAAAAACCCCATTTAAAGCAACCAAAAAAAATTTTCATTATCATAATTGCAACGTGGTCCTTCACAGCTGGCCGTATGAGGACGCTCAAGGTCGCTCAGCGAACTATGGAGAGGGCTATGCTCGGATTTTCTTTGCGTGATATACTCAGAAATGAGGATATCCGCAGCAAAACCAGAGTGACCGACATAGCCCAACGGATTAGTAAGCTGAAGTGGCAATGGGCCGGCCATATAGCTCGAAGAACCGATAACCGATGGGGAAGAAAGGTTCTCGAGTGGCAGCCTCGTACCGGTAGGCGTAGTGTATGTAGGGCGACCCCCACTAGATGGAGTGACGACCTGGTAAGACATGCAAGAAGTCGATGGATGCAGGCGGCTCAGGACCGTGCTTTGTGGCGTTACTTGGGTGAGGCCTATGTTCAGCAGTGGACTTGTGAAGGGCTGTAATGATGATGAATGATGATAATTGCCATGCCTATGTGTACACCTATACGTCCCTGAAACTACCAACAGGGTTTTTGTTACATGCTATATATATATGACTTGTTTATTACAAAAAAAGTATATTTAATTGGATAAAATATTACAACGAAACAATTAAACCTACGAAAACAAGCTACGCTCGTAAACGACAGCATGTGGTACGATATTGCTGGTGCAAATTAAAAGCCTCTTTACGAAACTATATAGGTTTCCTCAATTCAGGACGAAGTTTTTTATCTCTCATCAATTTCGCGTGTCCTTGTGAAAAGATACTAAGAGATATTGATACATAACAGAGCACCGTCGTATGTACTGAAAGTAGACATATATTTTCGATAAATATGTGATTGATTGTTTCGGGCCCTAGCTGTGCTGTGATTTTCCTTGTATCTGACTCACTCAAATTTAAAATCAAGCTGTAGTCATATTATACCAATAGGTCAGATTGACCGGGGTAGGATCAGAGTGACACGTAATACCTGAGTTAGGAACAAGGCTTTCCATCTTAGTATTTAACTGTGTACAAATAGGTACCTTATGTATTCAGCAAGTTGCTTAATAATAAATGGCTTTTTTGTTAAGCCAGACACGTATCCTGGATTTATACAAGCCATAGTATATAGGCAATATATGACACATATATTTATTTGTAAAAATGTAGTAATTATTTGTACTAGAAGCAAATATAAAGTTTAATAGTTTGCATAAAAAAGTGTAATGGTTGTATCTATTATGCTTAGACAACTGTGTTTTTCACTCTGCAGAAAGAAATATTATTTTGTCATCTATAATCAGATATACTTAATATAACAATAATATCTTTGTCTCCTATGTACATGAAACCAGTGAAAATAAAATGTGAGACAACTTTTACACAGTTGAATATCATTGATGTTAATCAATAATTACTGCTTCTGTATTTAATCAGTTGGAGCTGATTAATGCTATATAATTTATAACAATTTCTTTATTATTTAACATATGAACAGGAAGATATAAGAAAATGGTCACAGAAATATGTAAATACAGTTTATTGACATTGAAGTCATAGTCTTATCTCATATCTCTCATTATTAAAAATGTCCTTTTAATTCCTATATAATATATAAAAAATAATATATTAATAAGAATTATTATTTAGTTAAGACACGTTTACAACTTTCATTAACTTTTTTTCAGGTGGATCGCTTAGAACAAATCTGTATGCCTTGCAGGCTGAAAGCTTGCAGAGATAAAAAGTGTATGGATATTGAAGACAACAGTATAATATCATATTTATTATAATTGAAAATGCCCTTCTGATTGCTAGCAATATCATAAATGTATATGTTACCATCAAGTTATTTTCAAAAAAATCTTCAAAAATATATCTAACACTAAAATGTTTCTACCTATGTCCGTTATAAACAAAACATAAGAAACCATCCAACCAATTTCAATGAAAATGTTTGTGTGTGTTTGGATGGAATCCTTAGATGATTTATATTTACATTTGGACCCGGTAGACGGCACTGTTGTCGAGATCCACAAATCACCAGTGCTGCAGCTGAGGCGCATCGCTAGTAATAAGTACATTTAAATTAAGCCTGTGTTTTTGTAATCCTTACACAAACGGTTTAAAACATCTTACTTCCTCACTATTTAACATTGTATAATAATATAGATAAGCATCTTAATTCCCAGTCATTTTATTATGATGTATACTACTTACTAATCAACCAAAACATATAAAACAGAGTCCTGACACCGCCCCTGTCTATGTCAGTCAATCATCAAAGTTCAAAAAATTTATTAAACTTAGTTTGTATAAAGGGGGTTATTATAGTATAAATAAATTTATGGATGACAATAACCCGTGGGTTAGCTATTTCTAATTTGTTCTGTGTTGTTAATTATGACACATAATTGTAAGCTGGCTTTTTTTAAAAGATCCACTGGGTATTTTGTTGGTTCTCTTCAAGTCAGAGGTTTTTTCCGAACCAGTGGTAAATTAAAAAAAAGTGACTTTCAATAAGTATTATTTATATTCTAAATTGCATAAAAGGTTTCTAGGTCTCTAAGGTACAATATATTTTGTTTTTGTAATAAAACCAGTTTAAAATATATTTCTTACTGTGTTGGTAATATCATAAATATAAATAGACATTATCCCTAAGCCATCTTGCTATTTATAATTTATACTCACAATCAATCAATACATGTCAAAAATAGAATCCATACGACATTTGTGCACAGACAGGCACTATGTTTTGCCGGAACTAGTGCAAGGTTTTACATCGATTTTAAAATATTTATAAATGCTGAATATACCTACAGCTTAGTTTTATATGTACTATTACTCAAGTGTGAACTATTTTAACTTACAATACCGATGAATACTACTAGAAAATCTCTTTCAGTTTGTTTTTAGGTTATTGTTTGATTCACATTTTATTTGTTAATTTCTCAGGACTCCGTTTAGACGCAGTAAAACTAATAATATTATTGTAATCTATGGATTATAAGGAATAAATCGACATGAATTTCATTGAGAATCTTTAAAATTTGTAGTGGGCCTATTCTCCATAAAAAAATTGATTGTCTCCTTTATATTTATTGTACATACATTATTACTATTTTTTCGAAAAAGCACGGAAATATTAGGATTTACTATAAAAAATAGTGAAATTATTCGCAGTTATGAAACAAAAAAATGCTTTATTGTTAGCACCCTTGAATTATGTAGTGTAGTATAGAGACCGCATTATGGTATCCACTATCTTCTCTTCTCTTCTCTTACTCTTATCCTCACGTTACTCTTACTCATACATTATAGCATGGATTCTCTTGAAAAATGCAGAGTTATTATCGACATAATTTCTCTAATCTGAAGCTAGACTTAAATAAATTTTGTTTTCCCGCACAAGTTTCAAAAGTACTTATTAGATACAAAATAAGTAAAATTTATTTTTTTGTATACTTATTACACATATCTACAGCACTAGATGTTTTACTCTACAATATTTTAATGATTTTTTCCTTACAATAATTCGTGAATTAAGATTTTAATTATGGCTAGCAGTATTTACCTGTAAATAATTTGCCATAATTATAATACTATATAATGCATTTGGATTTTGTATGTTAAATATTTCTGTAAGACTTTTTTTTAAATAAATCTTAAGTGCGTAGTAATGGGTATGAATAGTGATTTTTTATAACATAGGAACACAAACGAACACACCGTTCACCTGATGGTAAGTGGTTGCTGTTTCCCATAAACATCTACGCCTATCTCCGAACAAATCAAAATGCAGATGTGTTTTCACTCCTGAAGACAAAGATGAAATGCCTCGTTTCCAATAAGAAGGATCTCCGGTTCTCTACACTCACCATACGAAACATAGTAGCTGGTATTTTACGTATTAAACATATTCTTTAAGAAGAATGTCCTTCCCCGTTCAAACGGAAAAATTGACCTTCTATACACGTATATTAAGAAATTTCCCGTGATGAAACCATTGTGAAGAAGAATTTAGTTTACAAGAATTGAGACTTCTCCGGCACACGAAAAAAGAATCAAACTAAAATAATATTTAAGAGATTACATCGTATTTATACTATCTTATTTAGCTTTATAATTTTTATAAGTATTTACCAATTACTTCTAACAGTGTTAAACAAATTTAAAAATATGAAAATAATATTAAGAGTACTAATTAAAATACTGAAAAAAATTATCTTTGCCGTATAATGAAGATGTGTTGTTAATGTAAAATAATTCATTACGAATAGATATTTTGAACTCGCTATTAGATATGTAATGACAACTTGTTCGTGAACTACACTTTCAGGCTTAATAAAATGGGGACTGAAGTTTGGTTGATAGTTTCCAAGATTTAGTTTGTGTGGTGTTGCTTCGACTGTGTAAATAACACTGAAAATTTCGGTAATCAAGGAAGTGACACAACTTTACTATTTAAAAATGTATTTCTTGCTTTTCGAAGTATTCTCCGCGAAATTTGACACAATTTTCCATACGATGAAACCAATCATTGAAGCAACCATTTCATTCGGAAGTTGGTGTCTCCAAAATGGCCGTTTTGTAGGCGTCCACAGCTTCTTCAGGTGATGAAAATGTCTGTCCACGCAATTTATTCTTTATTTTAGGGATATCATTAGGAATATTAGGGCTTAGATCGGGGCTGTACGGCGGATGGTCTAATAATTCTATGTTTTCTTGCTCTAAAAACTTTTTTGTTCTGTGTGCGGTGTGAGAACTCGCATTGTCGTGATGGAGGATGATGCGGCCGTTGCAGTTCTCTTTATGGAGTTCAGAAACGACCTGTGGCAAACAAATGCTAGCATATCATTCTGCATTAACCGTTCTTTGTCCCTCAAGAGGAATAGTCGTAACATGGCCGGTTTTGGAGACAAACGTGGCCACCATTTTTTTACAACACTCCGTGAATGAACAATTTTTGTTGGCTTTAACTCATTTTCGAACACCCAAACTCGTGACTTGTTTTTTGTTTCGGGTTCGTACGCATATATCCAGGATTCATCACCTGATACGATGTTGTATACAGCATTTGAGGATCCTGCGTGGAATCTTTCGAGAGTTCTGACGCACCAAGTAACGCGAGCCGCTTTTTGCTCTTCACAGAGCGAATGCGGTATCAATCGGGAAAACAACTTTTTTACACCTAATTGTTCATGCAAGATTATTTGTATTTTACTCATGCCAATATCTAAAGTTGCTTGAATTTCGCGGTATGTCACATGTCGATCTTCCTCAATCAGCTTACGCACAGCATCAACGTTTTCTTGGGTGACTGCAGTTTTTGGATGACCTAGACGGGGATCATCACTGAGCTTGACATATCCACGTTGAAATTCAGAAAACCAGCGATAAATTGTGGTTTTGGATGGGGCTTAATCACCAAATGCAGAAATCATCCGGTCAATACACTGTTTTTGTGATAAACCACTTCGAAAATCATAATAAATCATCTCTCTTGAATTTTTTCAAGTCAATTCCATTTTCTCAACGACTAAACAAGTTTGACAAAACCTTGTGACAAGGCCGAGAATCTTTTTTTAAATAAATAAATGGTATTCGATTTTTAAAACCAGGGAGTTTTCAATTAAAAATATTTTAATATGACAGGAACAGTGGAAATATTCCATTCCCGATACTTTTAGTGCAGCCTAGTACAGCAGAAATATATTATGTTAATATAACACCTACATAACTCTCTCGTTTTACGCTGAGGAGAACGTTAATAGCATGCTGCACTTAAAACGTAATTTAGGGTTGCTCCTCTCAGCTTCCGCGACAGACGCGCAATCACACGCCGGTTTGCCTCCGCTCCAACATAATATGCGATCATGTAGGAAGAGTGCATCCAACCGCGATCCTCACACTACGTTTCGTAGTGAATTCATGTGTTCATTTAAAAACGTGTGAATACGCATACATTTAGTATTAATAAATAATACGGATATTTAATATGCTTTATTTATTCATTTAAAAGAACACTACATTTCTTCATATGTAGAAATAAAAATTAAACATTCACCTTACATAAGGCTAAGAAGGCCTAGTGACGGTCTAAGGATATCCACTTTCCATGTCGTCCCGTGGGTGTCGTAAGAGGCGACATATGGAAACTGAAACAGGAGAGAGGCAGCAGAATTTTCAAATTAAAAATAAAAATAAACTGTTTAAATCACTAAATCTATACCAGATGGGTGGCGCTGTTATCGATTCATTAATACATTTTATTTTTAGATTGTAAAACGTTACCTAACTGGAAGGGCAGAAACATCTTTTGTCAGTCGAGATAATCTGTACATACGATAAAGTACGAGTATTAAGGTTGTTCTGTAATAAATACGTCTGTACCTTTAATATTTTTAATCAAGTTCAAAACAAGCGGTTCTATACAAGTTTTATATATATACCGATTGATCGGAAACAGTCGTTCCTGATTCATTGTCATTAATTTCAAGGACTTTGTTATTATTAAACAGACAAAACTTTTATGTAACTGTTTGAACATTTTATACTGTTACCTTGAAAACAAAAACTATTTAAATAAAACTAATTTTACGGATTTTATTGAAATTAAATTGCTTAATTTTAATATCCGACGTTTCTGGTGCTTTCCAGCACCCATGGTAACGCAAGACTGAGGTGATTGACGTACCGATGTCAGAGTTAACCAGGAGTACGTTCATATTTTGAATTATTACATTTGGTATGATCAACGCAGAGTAAGCATCTGTGTCTTGAAGTCTTGCAGTAATATGCTTGGACTTAGTTTTAATTTTATTGATTATAGAACTTACCATCATTATACCGTTATTTACAGGACTTATCAGGATTAACACCTGCTTAAGACAAAAAAATTAAATTAGATCAAATTAAATTAAATATAGATTGTTTACTTTTACGCCGCCACTGTCGTAGGAAGCCGGAATGAATAGTACCAGAAATGTGTAATGCCCAGACCAGCGACGGGCAGCAGTGCGGAAGATGTGAAACATTTAACACTGCGGTCGTCAATACGCCGGCCATGCATGGCGATTGAGGCAAATCTTCTCCATGGCGAGGCCAACGTTAGGCAGTGGACTTAAAGATAATGATCATAAGACCACTAGCGTAAAATGGCAGTGGCTTAGTAATGAGTTGCAGTACTAAGTGACGCGTATGTTGTATGACCTACACATAATTGTTCCGGGTCTGGATATTCGTCCTTGTAATAATATTTTATATTTTTAAACTGCCCCATGATACAGAAGAATATCTAAGTGTGGAGTTAACGTTTTTAAACGGAATAAATAAATTATCACTTCGCCATTATCATCACCATGTGTATATTACAAGTATATGGCTAAGCAAAATTATTCTTTGGAGATTTTTATAAAGGTCTTATTATGAGCTACCTGATTTTTATCTTTATTAAATCTCTGAAGAGTCCCGCTGCAGTTACATTATAGTTGCAGTACTGATACGGCGCGATCAAGGAAGGACTATGCTAGAATACCAGCGTAAAATAGCAACTAAATGCTTCTTCTTATGGTGAGTGTAGAGAACCTCTGACCCTTTTTACAGGAAACAAGGTGGTCCATTTTAGTCATGATAGATGACTACATACAGAGCTCGAGGTAGTAGCCTTGAGCTCTGTATGTAGTGACAATGAAAAAACGGAGTTCAGATGACAACTGTTTTTAATAATAAAGACGGTTCTTAACACACAACATTTTAAGACTACCCACAACATCTTCCCCAAGAGTAAGTTTTTAACAAAAGTACTATATTTTTAATAATCTTACATAAAAAAAAAAACTTACTTAAGTACAAATTATTTCTTTTTATTTTACCATTACCTTACCATAACCTTAACCTTTTTTTTTAATTCGCTTTGCTTCGAGTAAGAGGAGGAGAATAATTTTCATTAACTTCAAAATTTAACATTGTTGGTTCATACTCATCGTTCGAAGAATATTCCTCGTTTTCACTACCAATAGAAATCGTTTTTGTTCTAATTGGATCTTGTACTTTATTCTCATTTGCTATTTGTCCTGACGTTATATTTTCTAGTTTTTTATCTTTTACTAGATGTCTGCAATTGCGACGATACACCATTCCTCTTTTAGTTTTAATAAAATATGAGCGGGGAGTCGACGCATTTGCAAACGATATAACCTGAAATTTTACAATTTTTTTCTATCATGGTCACCTCGTCGCCGATAGCTAATACAGGTAAAGGCTTAGCATGTAAATCATAATACATTTTGTATTTATTTTGTTTATCGAGCATAACTTTGTGATATCTCTCATTATCTACATTATCTATTTTAAAAGGTCCGGGTGCACAGGCAACCCGCATTTTAATTTACGACCCATCAGCATCTGTGCGGGAGATTTCAAACTATCGCGAGGCGAATTTCGATAACTTAGCAAATTAAAAAAAAGTCACTTCCACTATCTATAGATTTTTTAAATATCTGTTTTATTGTTTGCACAGCCCTTTTACTCTTACCGTTTGATTGTGCATAGTTGGGTGATGACGTTATGTGTTCAAATCCCCACTCCACCGCGAAATTTTTAAACTCCCTACTTGAAAATTGTGGACCATTATCGCTTATTACAATGTCTGGTATCCCATATCTAGCAAAATTTTCTCTCAGCACGTTTATGACGTTTTTAGAAGTAGTTTCATGTAACAATACTACTTCCGTAAAACATGAATAATAGTCCACAATAATCAGATATGATTTTTTACGATACTGAAATATTATGTCCGTCCCGATTTTATGTTAAATATATGGCCCAAGTAAGTCACTTCCTCCACACATATACGACATTTATCTTTATTAAAATTTAAATTAATTTCACGACCCCTATATAATAATGCATTTAAACGCCTTTATTTCTCCCCCAGCATATAATATCGTATATAAAAGAATCTACTCCCTCTAAATCCTCTATTAATTGCTTAATATTAGCATGAAAGACCTCTGAAGCGAAGTTTTAACCGTAAGGTAACCTTAAATACTGATAGCGCCCAAACGGTGTACTAACGGTGCATAAGTCTGAACTATGATCATCAAGTTTTATTGCCCAAAAATCTGAATTTGCGTCTAAAACCAAAAAAGAAACTAGCTCTTTGAAATTTAGACGCAAGTTCCTTTATGGTTGGCAGTTGGAAATGTGCACGCTGTATAGCATTATTGAGAGGTCTCGGGTCTAAACAAATTCGTAATGTTTCATTCTTTTTTGCTGCATTTACTATTGAATTAACCCATTGTGTTGGGTGAGTGACCTTCCTCATGACTCCTAAGTCAGTCATCCTGTGTAATTCTTCTAATAATTTATCACGTAATCCTAGAGATACTTTTCGCGGAGCACAAACTACCGGTTTAACTGATTTATCATCAACTACGTGGTACTCACCAGGTAAGCATCCTAAACCTTCAAAAAGATCCGAATTTTCTAACATATTAATGCCGTAAACACGTTGAATTAATCCTAGTTCCGAACTCGCTCTTTGACGCAGCACACTTTCACAATTAATATTTGCTATTGCAAATTTTAAAACATACATTTTATTTTTATGCCACCATTTAAGATGACAAGCTCCTCTTATCGGGATAACATTCCCGCTAAACAATTGTTATTTCATTTTATTATAATTACATATAATTTCCGTGTTAAACCCCGGCGTCAAAATCTCTTATAACATGAGACATTAATGTCGGCACCGGTATCCAACTTAAAACGTTCAAAGTCACACTTACCTCTTAATACCTCATACCAGTCATGGCCGCCGATTTTTTGTTCTGCGTTGTATCCATTAACACAGATACATAAAACGACTCACAGTCATTATTATCAGATTTTTCTGTATTCACTTCTATTTCATACATTTTTAACACTATTTTTACATTTGCACATCCAAGCGTAATGTCCGTAGTTACTGCACACATGGCATTTCACCGAAATAGCTGGATATGAACCTACATCAGTACACTGAGCACCACAACGTGGACAAGGCGACGCCGCGGTCCCGCCGTGCGCACGTCGCGCGCTGCGCCAGCCGCCGCGCCAGCCGCCGCGCCCGCCACGCCGCCCGCCGCCGCGCACCGACAGCGCCTCAACGCGTACGAGCCCGAAGCTTACTGAACTTGCTGAAGCTACCTGCTTCCATCACACGCTTGCTGTCTATTGACATTTCATCTGCTTGACATATTTTAATAGCTTTCTCCAGAGAGAATTCATCTGTCCGTAGCAACCAGTCCCTTACAATTGTGCTCCTTACGCCGCACACAATACGGTCGCGAATCAACTCTTGCTCTAAATTTTTAAATTCACAATTTTTACTGAGTAACTTTAATGCTGTTACATATTGATCAATGGATTCTCCAGATTCTTGATACCTCGTAAAGAAATTATATCTCAGTAATGTTATATTAGATTTAACACCGAAATACTCATCAAATTTTTTCATCAATATTTCGATTCTCTCTGTATGTAGCTCTCTTTGTGCACCCCCCGATGCTTTAAGAAAAAGATTGCGCCTTCCACCTTTTCCATGCGTCAACCCATCTAAACTCAATTCGGAAGGTGGTCTTGCATGCTCCATCTCTTACAATTAATTTACGTTAAGAATAACAATTAAAATTAACGTTACTTAAACGTAAAATCCAAAATTATTTAAGTATTTTAACCGCTGTCACCATGTAGTGACAATGAAACAGAATGAAAGAGTTTAGATGAAAATTGTTTTTAATAATAAAGGCAGTTCTTAACACAGAACATTTTAAGACTACCCACATCACTGTAGACTGTGGACGTGCCGGTTGAGATCACTATATTCACTCCACCCTCTTAGCTCACGCGCACAGTAATGTTATCTTCACACCCAGTTTTACTTTGCGCTCTGTATTTGGTGGCTGTATTGATATTCACATTGTGGTGCGCGAAACATGCTGTTCCGGGTAACAGCAGTTTCACAGTAAAGTTTATCGGACGTTTGTTGTGGTGCAAAGAGTGTTTTGCGCGTAACTCTCCTTCCTGGCTTCTGGTTTTCGGCTAACCGTAAGTAGAGTGAAACACACCCGCCGCCTCAGAGGTGGTCATCTATTATAATTTTTCTGTTGCTTGTTGCATTAGGCTACAGCTAGGTACACCCCCTAGCGTACCAACATGCCAGGTGTATAGGCGTTTATTTTAGGCACACGCCTTGATACCCATTACCCATCTGTGTTAACTGTGTTAGCATAGGCAATATGGTGTCATTTTCAAATGATAAACTAGCCGACTTCCTACGTCGAGCCTTTCCCGATATTTGCTTGGATTCCCTTAGACCGCGCAAGGATACGCCGATTTGTTTTGAGAAAAACCGCCTCCCTCCTCCTTCCGCCCTGATATCACCGGTTTCGTTCGCGTCGGTGAACGACGCTGCATACCCCGCGCCCTCCGTTATGTCAACCCGCGGCCACTCTCTGGTCTTTTTGGATGCCGACTCAGGCTCCGACATGGAGACCGATACCTGTGCCTCGCACAAGCACGAAGACGAAGGCTTCACCTTCGTCCAGGGCAAAAATCAAAAGTGCGAACCACGAAAAAGGCAGCCGAGACTGACTCGACCTCCCCGTCTCCCACCGCAACGTCGGCTAAAAAGCCAACCACCATGGCACGTGCTCAACCCCCCAAGTCCGTAGCCTGCGGGCATAAGGTACTTTTCGGTGGCGGCTTTCGTACAATAGTCATTCAGGACAAAACCAAGTGAAACAATCTGTACAATTGGTTGAACTCCAAAAAAATATACTACCAAAGGTGCAAAACTCTGTTCAGAGCATCAGAATGTTTGTAAACTCGACCGAGGAATTCCGCAGCGTGAATAGTACCGGCACGCCTAGGAAACCTCCTTCCACACTTACGACCTACCAGGAAGACTAATCTTCATGTAGTCGTATGAGGACTCCCGAAGGAACTCGAGACCGTACACATTTTAGACAACCTCAAGGCACAGAATCTTTCGGTCCGTGAAGTGCACATAATGCACTACCAGACCGACAAAATCGATTGCTTGACCTTGCCTTAAAATTTTGGACCTGTACCCGGAATGCAAGGTTATATTCAATGTCCGACATATCTGCAAGCTAACCGGGATTGCAATTGAAGACCACCGAAATAGGGGCATCGTTGGTCAGTGCCACCTATACCAACCCTACGGCCATTCGGTCAGAAATTGTTATGCTAGGCCTAAATGCGTCAAGTGCCTAGGTGACCACGGCATCTCCGACTGCACCCACACGCCCGATACGACATAGCCTCCGAGCTGCGTTAGTTGCTGCAAAGAGGGACACCCAGCAAAGTGTCACGGGTGTACAAAGCGCCGCGACGCAAACAACGCGGAGGTAAAAGCCGTCCCAGACGAGCGGATCAGCCCAGCGTATTGACCTCTCGGCTGCCTGCCCCAAAACCACATCATCCTCGGTGCGCTCTCCTGTACCCCAACCCGCAAGCAAGCCCACTCCCGTCGTTGGGGTCTCCACGCAAGGTGGTAGTACTCCCGAGTGTTCCGCGCTGAAACCCAGTGCGTTGTTAAAGCCTCCGGCCCTAGTCGCCTAACGGCCTTTGCCACCCCCCCAGACCCCCAAACCCAAGCCTGTCTCACAAGGCTCATCTTCCTTTGCCGCTGACTTCTACCTAATCTGCGGCTTTATCAGCAACATTAACGTTGCTGCATTATTCCCCTTGGCCTGCAAACTCCGCAGAGCAACAACTGCACAGGATAATATCAACGCCACGTTTGAGCACATAGGACCAATCGACGCAATCTGGTCTTTCCAGTGCGCCTAAACATTTTAGTTAAAACCCACAGGGGCTGTACAACCGTTAGGTAAACACACCCACACTCTCTGACTGTCGTGATTTTAATGCAAACAGGCAACCACGATATAGACGTTATGCTAGTGCAAGATACCTTCTTGTAGCCTAGCCATTGCTATACCAAAATCGCAAATTACACCTTAATCAGAAAAAGGTTATTAAAATAGCTAGTAATATAGGTTGACCAGCCCCAAAGGCTGCACCTTGATCTACTACAAAAGTTCCCTGTACTGCATACCGATCGACACAATTAACCAAAATCGATCCCCCGTTAACCAACATAGAATTTACCATGGGCTTTATCACCACCTACCACAAGGCGAGAAACCCTAAATATATAAAATGTTTACGGAAAAGAAAAAATTTCTATACAAGGGTGATCTAACTTCCACAATTTTAACAAACCTAACGTAACACCCAACATAGTGTTAAAATTCATCAGACCGTTTAGACTACAGAACGTGCCAAGTAAGTTGACATACATACATACATCTGTGGTTAGATTCATCTTATGTGGAAGTGTCATTCGGTATAAAATTTTAACTTTTTAATAGAATTTTTTAAGCAGTCGATTTTTTGTAAATTATTTTTTAAGCATTGGGCTTTTATACTCACATTATAACAAATATTTTTGTATCTCGAGGTAATACTTGAAAAGGATTACTCTCCTTTTGGGGCAGTCAAGTAATAAGTAACCTACTTTTCCACTTCTATACTCATAAAGTACAATCGCATGTTACGCCGATGTATCAGCATCACGCATGACATTGACTAAGAAGCTTTATTGAGCGCGAAAACTTTTGCAATTTGTTCACGTCTTCCAATACGACCATCTCTATGGCACTTCGCATATCTATGAAGTGAGTGAACGTACTCGCCTTTCAAAGTGCAGAAAATTGTTGCTCGAGACTTATGTCAGTTCACACTTTGAATACATTTAAAGGTTGCATATTTGATCGTAGCGAAGCAATCGAACCGAAGAAGTTTCGCATGGTGAGTGTAGAGAAACGGAAACCTGTTTTGCTGGCAACGAGGCATTTCATCTTAGTTTTCAGTGGTAACAAAGCATCTGCATTTTGATTTTAAATAAATAATAATAAATGTGATATCTACGGGCAACAGCATCCAATTACCGTCAGGTGAAATGTGTAATTGCGTGTCGCCTTTATTCTGTAAAAAAAATAGCTCTCTTAAACAACAAATTCTCTTTGTTATATTCACGTATTTTTCCATTCATAACTTCCAGCTTTGAAAACATTTTTTATGCATTTTTAAACATCACCAGAGACTATTTTTCAAAGTCAAACAGGTTAGCTAAATTTAGTTTTTAACACCTCAAAGGCCCGGAACGATCGCGGAACAAGCAGCGAGTCCTGTCTGCTTCATTGCTCTTATCTCTGGCGAGATTTAATTAAAACGAGGTACGGGTGCCGCAGTTTGTGACAGTTTGTAAAAAGCGTGCACGTAAACATCCGCGGTCGCATTGCTGGATAAAAAATCATTTACAATTTTACGTTAAAAGATCTTATAAGTGAATTTGGACCAAATAAAGTAATTAATCAGTTTGTTAAAGTTTCCTGAACTACACGGGAGACTTTCTTAAAATTTTCCAAACTTATTAACCACATTTATTCCTATTTCCAGGTTTTAATTATTTTTTTTTTGGGAGGCTTGCTGTCAGTAAAGCATCCGCACATGCCCTTTTCTTATAGAATACGCGTGACAAATGAGCAGCAGTCCACCTGATGGTAAGAAGTTGCTGTGATCCATAGACATTCATATTTATTCTCAATATCCCTTAGCGTCGATACTAAAGAACGTGAGTAATGCATCTCACATGAAAAAATATATAACTATTATTTCTCAGATATTGTTTAATGTTAATTTAATATTATAATATATATTTTATTTGTATATCTACAATTAAATTACACTCCATTATAGTATTTTTATTTATTAAAGTATTGTATGTATTGTATTATTTTCTCATTTCCATTTCCATTCGAAGAATAAGACCAAGTGCATTGGAAACAAACATTAATTTTATTATCAACGCTGTGTAACTTAGTACTGCGCCTAAGTCATGGTATGTTCATCCGCCGAATTTATAATAATAATATCGACCAATCAGTGACGATCTAGGAAGAAATGGAGAATCAAAGAATATCAACTTAAAATAGCAGATCAATGGCGCTGTTTCGTATGTTGAGTGTCAAATCCAGAGTCCCTTTTTACTGGATATAAGTTATTCTAACTTAGTCCCCGGGTGTGACAACGCATCTGCACAATATTGATTGTCTATGGGCCGCAGGATCCCCTTACCATCAGGTAGACTCGGTGCTCGTTTATCAACGGTATACTATAAAAAAAGATGTTTCTTACCTACAGCGATCTTGCCCGGTATATATATATATATACTTTTTTTTTTTTTATTTATATATATATATATATATATAGCATGATAGCTATAACGCCATCTATTGGAAGCCATATGAGTACTGATTATGGCTTAATCAGAAGTGTTATTAAATCCTCGATTCTATTCGGATATAACCAAAAGCAATAAAATAAATACAAAACTATAATCAATAAAAATCATCCACATTACAGATAAATGCGTGTTGTTGTAGTTTTTAAATTATTATTTTATTATCAAAACTTCAAAATACTAAAAAGTGTATTTTTGTTATTATTTATTTTTAACTACCTACCCGCCACGACTTCGCCGAAATACGATCTATTAATGTTGGATTATTTAGATATAATATGTCAAGATCTAAAGATAGGATTTCAAGGATAATTTAGTGTACCATTCATACTTTTTTATTACTAAGTATTATTTCTGATAACTAAATGCCTCCATCCTAGTATTGATTTGTATCTGTTCATAAAGGGAATTGCTCAGTTTGTTAGGGTGATCTGCCTAAGCGTGGACAAGAACTATATTAATCAAAGACTTGCATTATAAAAACTACTTATCCATAGAAAAGCAAATATAATAATAAAGTTGTAGCAAGATACAAGAATGTACTTCAACTAGCATGTGAAAAATTTAAAACATGGCGGGTAAAATAATTGTAATAAGCATATTCCAGCCGCCAAATTTCGTGAACGCACTACGCGGCAAACGTCCCGATACCATCCACACCATCTGGATGCTTGGCGGTCCATCACTGTACGTACGTTTCACAAGGCGTTTTCTTCCGTGTACGACCTCTCTGTGGAATAATTTTCAAGAAAAGAGCTTACTCCTTTCTAAAGAGTAGAGAGTAGTGTTAGCTTTTGGATTTTATAGCTTCATATGTCTCAGCGCCCGCGGTTTTTCAGACTGTATGTAGGCTATAAAAAGGTTAAATCATTCCGCATCGTTACTCGTATGACAGAATGCACTGCAGGTGTGTGAGTTTTCTAACCGAAGGCCAAATGAAGGGGGGGGGGTGGCGTGCCTAGAACATAGACCTTCCCCGAAATGTCACAAAGCAAGGTGAAATTACGATGTAGAGCAATACTGCAGCTATATTATGATTGCTGCAGGAATGGATCGGTTCGATCTTGGAAGGATCTCGTTCACATAGAATATCAGCGTGAAATTGCAACTTAATGCTGCTGTATTTCGTATGCTGAGTGTAAATAAACGGAGACCACTCACTCAAAAGTTAGAATAACTTGTATCCAGTAAAAAGGGGCTCTGGATTTGACACTCAACATACGAAACAGCGCCATTAATCTGCTATTTTATGTTGATATTCTTTGAGAGCGTGGTCCTACCCCGCTCCTCCATTTCTTCCTAGATCGTCACTGGTTGGTCGATATTCAAAAATTAATATTAAAAACCTAAAGGTAGTCGGGCTAACTATGACATTAGGACGTCAAACATCTCGGTCCACCGTGACCATGGGCACTGTGAAGCGAAATGTCGGGAATGAAAAATAAGCTAAAATAAGTTAATTAAACGCGATAGAACCTGTATATATAGTTTTATTCAAAATGAATGTTTATTTCCAATGTAATTCCACTGACCGGCGTCGAGAATTACACGAGTACGTACACTTTAATAAATAATAATAATATAATAATAATATATAATAATAATATAATAATAATAGGAGAACAAGAAATGAAGAACGTATCGCAAAGGCTAGGGCCCTCATCGGCAGACTGATATGCTTCAGGTAAGGCAATACCAGGCCAAGGATAGTGCGCACCGTCAGGATAGCGTTTGCTGGGACAAATGTTAGTTTGCCCAGCCGGATATAATGCAAAAACTGACGAAGCGTATAGACGACCTGAAGCAGAGAATCGCTGCTTGGGGAAAGCGAATTCGGCGATATACCGAGAGGTCGACACGGCTCAACCAGAATCGTCTCTTCCAGAGTGATCAGAAGAGGCTCTATAAATCATTGGAGCGACCAATGGTAAGTGGAACGGGCCCAGTACCGAATCAGGCCGACACGGTCTCATTCTGGCGCAGCCTGTGGTCAGAGCCCGTAAACCACAACGAGGGCCCTTGGACGGAAGTTGTGGCGAGTCAGTGTGCGGGTATTACGCCCATGGACCCCGTCACCATAACGCCGGATGACGTAGCTGAGGCGGTCCGTAGGGCCCCGAACTGGAAAAGTCCGGGACTCGACGGGCTGCATCACTACTGGCTGAAGGGGTTCGTGGTGTGTCACACTGTGCTCGCCCGACAGTTTCGAGAGGTTCTCAACCAGAAGTCGCTCCCGAGTCTCTTCACTACTGGGATCACCCATTTGGTTCCTAAAGGCCAGGGTACCACAGACCCGAGCAAATACCGCCCCATCACATGTCTACCGACCATATACAAGACACTAACATCCATTTTGAGCGCGAGAATCACTTGTCACCTGGACTCAAATCAGGTGATGTCACGCGCTCAAAATGGATGTTGGGGCGGCGGTCGTGGAACCAATGAACCACTCCTCATTGACGCGGTCATTGGCAAAGTGGTGAAACGCAACCGTCGGAACTTCTCCGCCGCCTGGATAGACAGAAAGGCATTCGACTCGGTGCCCCATACATGGCTAAAGAGAGTCCTCGAACTGTACAAGATAGACTGTACAGTTAGAGACTTCCTCGAGCAGTGTATGGGGCAGTGGAGTACGATCCTTTGTCATCTGGGCGAGCGGATGATGGCTGCGGAGAACCACATAAGGATAAGAAGGGGTATCTTCCAGGGCGATTGTCTGAGTCCAATATGGTTCTGCCTCTCTCTGAACCCTCTCAGTACCTTACTGGAGGGCTCCGGGAGGGGATTTCAGCTACGGAAAGGAGGGACAAAAGTGACCCACCTTTTCTATATGGATGACCTCAAGTTATTCGCCTCCAGTCGCTCCCATCTTATGGAATTGCTAAACATCACTTGTGAATTTAGCAATTCCATTGGAATGGAGCTGGGGACGGATAAGTGTGCGGTACTTCATGTTGAGAGGGGTAGGGTTGCTAACTCTGAGGGCATAGACTTATCTATGCCCGCCAACTTAAGGACCCTTTCCGAGGCTGAAACATACCGATACCTGGGTATGTCACAGAACATCGGTATCGATGAGGCTGGTATGAAGCAGTCAGTTTGCGACGTGTATTATGCACGCTTGACCAAAGTGCTAAACAGCCTTTTGTCCGGTGTCAATAAGACACAAGCATATAACGGCTGGGTCATGCCTGTCCTCATGTATACCTTTGGCATACTCAGGTGGACTCAGACTGAACTTAACGCCCTGGATAGAAAAGTCCGCACTACCATGACGTCCCACAGGATGTATCATCCGAGATCGTCGGTAATGAGGCTGTACTTGCCGCGAAAGCATGGTGGGCGTGGCTTCTTGAGCGCGCTCACCATGCATAATCGCGAAGTGTGCAGCCTCCGTAATTACTTCCTGGCGAGATCGGATGATCCATTCTACAAGGACGTCATTTCTTGTGATAAAGGACTTATCCCTCTATCCTTAGCCAACATGCAATGGCAAGACCCGGCAGTGCAGACAATTTCCGACCGGGAGACCGTATTGAAGGAGAAGGAGCTCCACGGGAGGTTCTACAAGTCTCTACATGGGCCTTTTGTAGACACAGTAACCTCCCCCCACTGGCTACGCTTTGTTGACCTCTTCGGGGAAACCGAGGGTTTTGTCTGTGCAATACAGGATCAGGTTATTAAGACCAACAACTATCGGAGATACATCCTAAAGGATGGCACCATCGACATCTGTCGAGCTTGTCGCCATCCCGGTGAGTCACTTAGGCATGTCATCTCCGGTTGTTCGGCGCTTTCTTACTCTGAGTACTTGCACAGGCACAACCTAGTAGCCAGAATTCTACACCAGGAGCTCGCTCTGAAATACGGTTTCGTGGATCGGAAGTTGCCGTATTACAGGTACTTGCCGGAAGCCGTGCTCGAAAATGATCGCGCCAGGCTCTATTGGGACCGGGCCATCATCACAGACAGGACTATTCTTGCGAATAAGCCTGATATTGTGCTGATGGACCGGGCACAGTCAAGGATATTTTTGGTCGACATTACCATTCCGTGTGACGAGAACCTCGTGAAAGCCGAAACAGATAAGCAAACAAAATATCTGGACCTGGCTCACGAGGTGACCGACATGTGGGGTGGTCTGCCGACCGAAATTATTCCTGAAGTCGTCTCTGCAAACGGGCTAATCCCAGTCAGCCTCTCGGGTCATCTGAGGCGGCTGGGACTACGTGGCGGACCGCTCCAGGCTCAAATGCAGAAGGCGGTGCTCCTCGACACCGCCCGCATCGTCCGCCGGTTTCTTTCCCTTTCCCCCTAACCCTCGGCCGTTTGGTCTCCCCCTGCCGAGGGCTTCCATCTGGTTGGGCTTTTATTTATTTATGTAATTTTTTTATTTATTTTATTTTATTGATATATTTATTTTTTATTTTATTTTATTGGTATATTTTTTCTATTAATTTTCGTTTATAATTATATATTTATACATCCCAACCAGATGAGAAAACTATATAGATACCCCACATAATAATAATAATAATAATTCGTAGACACAGTAGCCTCCCTCCACTGGCTACGCTTTGGTGATCTCTTCGGGGAAACCGAGGGTTTTGTCTGTGCAATACAGGATCAGGTTATTAAGACCAACAACTATCGGAGATACATCCTAAAGGATGGCACCGTCGACATCTGTCGAGCTTGTCGCCATCCCGGTGAGTCACTTAGGCATGTTATCTCTGGTTGTTCGGCGCTTTCTAACTCTGAGTACTTGCACAGGCACAACCTAGTAGCCAGAATTCTACACCAGGAGCTCGCTCTGAAATACGGTCTCGTGGATCGGAAATTGCCGTATTACAAGTACTTGCCGGAAGCCGTGCTCGAAAATGATTGCGTCAGGCTCTATTGGGACCGGGCCATCATCACAGACAGGACTATTCTTGCGAATAAGCCTGATATTGCGCTGATGGACCGGGTACAGTCAAGGATATGTTTGGTCAACATTACAATTCCGTATGACGAGAACCTCGTGAAATCCAAAACAGACAAGCAAACAAAATATCTGTACCTGGCTCACGAGGTGACCGACATGTGGGGTGGTCTGCCGACCGAAATTATTCCTGTAGTCGTCTCTGCAAACGGGCTAATCCCAGTCAGCCTCTCGGGTCATCTGAGGCGGCTGGGACTACGTGGCGTACCGTTCCGGGCTCAAATGCAGAAGGCGGTGCTCCTCGATACCGCCCGTATCGTCCGCCGGTTTCTTTCCCTTTCCCCCTAACCCTCGGCCGTTTGGTCTCCCCTGCCGAGGGCCTCCATCTGGTTGGGCTTTTATTTATTTATGTACTTTTATATTTATTTTATGTTATTGATATTTATATATATTTATCTTTTCATTTTCATTTATAATTATATATTTATAGAACCCAACCAGATGAGAAAACTATATAGATACCCCGCAATAATAATAATAATAATAATTATGACGAGAACCTCGTGAGAAACGAAACAGATAAGCAATCAAAATATCTGGACCTGGCTCACGAGGTGACCGACATGTGGGGTGGTCTGCCGACCGAACTTATTCCTGTAGTCGTCTCTGCGAATGGGCTAATCCCAGTTAGCCTCTTTGGTCATCTGAGGCGACTGGGACTCCGTGACGGACCGGTCCGGGCTCAAATGCAGAAGGCGGTGCTTCTTGATACTGCCCGCATCGTCCGCCGGTTTCTTTCCCTTTCACCCTAACCCTTGGCCGTTTGGTCTTCCCCTGCCGAGGACTTCCATCTGGTTGGGCTTTTATTTATTTATGTTTTTTCGTATTTATTTTATTTTATTGATATTTATGTATATTTATCTTTTCATTTTCGTTTATAATTATATATTTATACATCCCAACCAGATGAGAAAACTATATAGATACCCCACACATAATAATAATAATAATAATAAACATTTATTTCTCCCACTTTTTACATAGTTACAATAGTTTAATAAATAGTTAAAGAGTTTTTGAGTAGTTGTGGGAGACAGGAGCCCAAACTAGGTTAACCTGTGCTATTGGTCTCCTGGCTCCCCCTCTTGGCTTTATTACATACTTTTCGATGATACTGTTCTTAGACATGAAGTGAGCGTTGCATGTGGAGATCGGATATGAGATTTCCAAAGTGTAATTTACAATTAAAGTCATATAGAATAAATATAATATGCAATATGTTTTAAATGATAATAATAAAAGTATATAATCAAAATTTTATATAAATATATATACACATATATAAATACATACATATATATACATATACAAACATACAAATATACCTGTGTGTGTATGTGTGTGTGTGTGTGTGTGTTTGTGTGTGTGTGTGTCTAAATAATATCGAGGATACATGTGAACGTCTATGGACCACAGCATCTACTTACCATCGGGTGGACTGTATTCTAATTTGTCACTTTTATTCCAAAAAAAGAGCCTGCGCGTATGCATTATTGAGGGCAAAAATCAAGAGTTTCTCGTATTTAAAGTAATCTCTGTGGAGAACTTAGCTTGATGAGATTTCTTTTCTTTGGTTTATAAGTTCAGAAAATCTCTAGAAAGGCTCCCGTGTAGCTAACTTGTTGGTGTGTGGAAGTGTCAGGAAACTTTAACGAACTGATGAATTACTTCTTTGGACCAAATTCACTTGGACAATCTTTTATTTAAAAATTGTAAATGATGTTTTATCTAGCAATGCGATCGTGGATGTTTGTGTTCATGCTTTTTACAAGCTATCAAAAACTGCGGCACCCGTACCTCGTTTTAATTAAACCCCGCCAGAGATAACAGACGAAACAGCATGAAGCTGGCCAAACTCGCTTCTTGTTTTGCGCTACCGTGCCGGGACTTTGAGGTGTAAGAAAACTAAATTTAGCTAAGCTGTTGGTCTTTGAAAAACAGTCTCTGAAGATAAACAATAATGCAAAAAAATTTTTTTAAAAGTCGGAAGCTTTGGATGGAAAAGTGAACGTGAACGTGAACTTAAAAAATTGTTGTTTAAGAGTTTAGAGTTATATATTTTTTATAGAATAAAGGTGACAAGCAAGTACACAGTTCACCTGTCGGTAAGTGGATGCTGTAGCCCATAGATATCTACATTTATCCTCGATTAAGAATCGAAATTCAGATGCGTCATTACTACTGAGGACTAAGATGAAAAACCTCATTTCCAGTAAACCAGGTCTCCGGTTTTCTACACTCACCATACAAAGCGCAGCAACATTGAGCTGCTATTTTACGCTAGTATTCTGTGAAAGCGTGGTCCTTTCCCGGTCGAGCCGACCCATTCGTGCTACAACCATAATAAAACTGCAGGGTGGCTCTACCACGTATAAAAAGTAAACAAAAAATACTCATATTTTTTGTAAATGTATTGAAAGACCACAGTAAATATATTTAGTCCCTTAACTTTTTGTAGTAAATGAAATTTATTTATGTTATTTGTGTAACCACGTCATATGTTACCTATTTGATTGCTTCGCTAAGATTAAATACGCAAACTTTAAATTTATTCAAAGTTTGAACTGACATAAGTCTCGAGCAACAATTTTCTGCACTTTGGAAGGCGAGTACGTTCAGCCACGTGTACGTGAACACACGTCATAGATATGCGAAGTGCCGTAGAGACGGTCGTGTTGGAAGACGTGAATAAATTGCAAAAGTTTTCGCGCTCCATAAAAGCTTCTTTATAGTCAATGAAATTCACGCCATATATGATTCTGATACATTGGCCTGACATGCGATTGTAATTTATGAATATAGAAATAAAAAAGTAGGTTACTTATTACCGGACGGCCCTAAAAGGAGCGTAATTTTTTTTAAGTGTTACCTCGAGATATAAAAATAGTTGTTATAACGTGTGTATAAAAGTCCAATGCTTAAAAAATAATTTACAAAAACTTGACTGCTTAAAAAATTCTACTGTTACTGCTTAAAAAATTGTACTATTCACATGTATGTATGTCAATTTACTTGGCACGTTCTGTCATCTAAAAGGCCTGATAGATTATAACACAATATGGGGTGTTACGTTAGGTTTGTCGAAGTTGTGGAAGTGAAATCCCCTTTTTATAGAAATTTTCTCTTTTCCGTAAACATTTTATATATTCAGGTTTTCCCGTCTTATGGTAAGTAGTGATAAAGCCCTAGATGGTAAATTGCATTATCTTAGCGTAACAAAAGCCTATGTCTTTTTACCCCATTGACATTTATATTGTATTGGGAAAAAAATAGACGTCAGGAAATTATTCCGCTCTGGTTAGTTTAACGCTTGTTTAAAAAAATTAACCCTATAGTCTAAAGAAACACTTTAATTCATTGTCCTGTAAGCTCTTCCAAATATTGTAAAAAAAAAACTTTTTCCATTTCTATATTCTAGTTATGGAAATACTTACCTCTGTCGATAAGTAATTACTAGTAGGTACCTAATTCTTAGAGTTTTTTGAACAGCTTACGAAAATTATTTATATTTCCCCATTTATGGTCACTGATACTAACAATAGCTTATTTTAAAGCGTTATTAGATATCTTTTTGTCATTTTATAACGAACCCTACCATTTAAATTATTTCTCATTGTATTTCTTTTTGGTGAAGAAATTACGGTGTAGAAACAAGAGTAAAAAAAGATTTTGTTTTCCTCGTATATTTGTATATTTTGGTATATTAATCTTTTCTTCGTGTTCAATAAAAATATTTTAGTTAATATTGTTTTGCTATTTGTATTATTTTTAATTAAATTTAATTAAACTGACTGCCCCGTTGGGTAGTAGTGCGACTGCTGATCATGATGTCCTGGGTTCTAACCGCGGGTCGGGCCAAAAAATCAATTATTGAGCTGCCCGGAGTCCGGAAGTTGGCGGTGTCTTACCCCCGTGCCTCGGAAAGCACGTATAGCCGTTGGTCCTGCGCCTGCTCTCTCCGGTCGTATCGGTTTACCGTCCCATCGGATTATGAGAATGAGGGTATAGAGAGTGCACCTATGCTTGCGCATACGCTTGGGCACTATAATCCTGTCCTGCGCCGATAGCTAGTCTCCGTGGAGACATTATTATTATTTTTAATTATAATTGTGTAGTGGCGGTAAAAGAATATTCACTGTAAACTACTATTGTGACTGTTTAAAAAGAGTATTTTAGAAGTAAATATTTTATGAATTTAGATATAAACAATTTACAAATAATGTAAATAGTCAATTTTATTTATATATGGAAGTAATGGAATCTTTTTTTAGAATAAGGGTGAAAAACGAGCACACAATTCACCTGATGGTAAATGGATACTGTTAACTATAGACGTCACATCTCTGTGGGTGGGAAGTAAGTGAACGTAAAAAGGAGATTTTTGTTGTTTATGAGATATATAGAGTTTTTATAGAATAAAAGTAACAAGCAGATACACATTTTACCTGAGGTAACGCCACGGTAAGTGGATGCTGTGGCCCATAGATATCTACATTTATCCTCGATTAAGAATTGAAATGCAGATGCTTTGTTACTGAGAACTAAGATGGAATACCTCGCTTCCAGTAAAAAGGGTATCCGGGTTGCTACATACACCATACAAACGCAGCAACATTAAGATGCTATTTCACGCTGGTATTCTCTGACAGCGTGGTTTTACCCCGATAGAGTCGAACCATTCCTGCTACAACATATATACAATATATAGCTGCAGCGTGGCTCTACCACGTATGCGTATATGAACAATAATGTGTGTATGAATAATAATACAACGTTTAAATAATAATAATAATAATAATAATAAAAAAGGCGTAGGGAAGTGACGACCCCATCGCCCGCTGACGTAACAGTTATGTGACAAAACCGCTACGTCAGCGCAGTCAGTCAGCACCTTGCCAAGAGGTGTTAGTGCCGTGCCTCGGCAAAAAATTGAAGGTGCAAAGGCCCGCTTGTGCACATGGCCTCACCATGAAACGGCGCCGGGTCTGGGCGTCTCCCGCTAAATGACGCCCACCATTATGGATGATGGAATACGGAAGAACGCGCAAAGGGCCGCTGCCTGGAGGTCGCCAGGGCGCGTCTGGAGCTGGCACTGGACGCGGCAGCATGCGAACCACCAGCCGAGCGCGAGGTGCTGCACGACCACCCAGCAGCCCCTCGCATCCATCATCCCCACCAGCTGGCTTGGTGTCGGCAGGGTCTTCGCGGGCCCAGCAATCGGCACCCGCCTCTGGTGGAGTACGCCGCATGCGTTGGACAACCCAGATGAACAGCAACGCATTGCGGGCGTATTTTGGGGCGAAAGGGGGAGAAACTGGATGTTTGGCGTATCGGGCTAGGATGCATCGTCTTTTTGCTGAGCTGGAGCCATCTTTAACCGTCACAGAGCAAAACCTGGCAGACCGAGTTCGGTATATCTTGCGCTCAAATATATTTGATGTCGCCGAACTCGAACGGCTACGACGTGAGGCTGTTCCCTCGTCGGATGAGAATGCTACGGCTGAGGATGCGGCGCCACAAATGGTAGAGCAACCCGCAAACGTGGATGCCGCCGTGAATACCCAAGTTGTGGTTGATTCAAACGATGATGGAACAGTCGCCCAGGAACTGGAATTAGAGCATATGAGGAGTACATTGGAAGAGGCGATTGTGGAAACGCGCAGTACGCCTCTCGAAAATCGACCGCGACTTCCCCGCATAGCCCTAAGCAAGCGGAATCGGGCTGTCGTGAGGGCTCTGAACCCAATGCTGGTGACCTATTTGGAAGCCAGCCGGGACCTTTGCAAGACGGACTCAATTCTTTTTGGCGCCGCGCTGGCAGTCTGCCGTATCATAGGCGCCAAGGTTTCCACGGCTGGACGCGCTACTGGCCATAGTAGCGCTATCCCAGCATGGAGAAGAAGAATTGAGGAACGTATCACAAAGGCTAGAGCTCTCATCGGCAGACTGATATGCTTCAGATCAGGCAACAACAGGCCAAGAATTGTGCGCACCGTCAGGATGGCGTTTGCTGGGACAAATGTCAGTTTGTCCCAGCCGGATATAACGCAAAAACTGACGGAGCGCATAGATGATCTGAAGCAGAGAATCGCTGCTTGGGGAAAACGGATTCGGCGATATACCGAGAGGTCGACAAGGTTCAACCAGAATCGTCTCTTCCAGAGTGATCAGAAGAGGCTCTATGAATCATTGGAGCGACCAATGGTAAGTGGAACGGGTCCAGCACCGAATCAGGCCGACACTGTAGCATTCTGGCGCGGCCTGTGGTCAGAGCCCGTAAACCACAGCGAGGGCCCTTGGACGGAAGTTGTGGCGAGTCAGTGTGCGGGTATTACGCCCATGGACCCCGTCATCATAACGCCGGATGACGTAGCTGAGGCGGTCCGTAGGGCCCCGAACTGGAAAAGTCCGGGGCTTGACGGGCTGCATCACTACTGGCTGAAGGGGTTCATGATGTGTCACTCTGTGCTTGCCCGACAGTTTCAAGAGGGTCTCAACCAGAATTCGCTCCCAAGCCTCTTCACTACTGGGATCACTCATTTGGTTCCTAAAGACCAGGGTACAACAGACCCGAGCAAATACCGCCCCATCACGTGTCTACCGACCATATACAAGACACTAACATCCATTTTGAGCGCGAGAATCACTTGTCACCTGGACTCAAATCAGGTGATGTCGCGCGCTCAAAATGGATGTCGGGGCGGTGGTCGTGGAACCAAGGAACCACTCCTCATTGACGCGGTCATTGGCAAAGTGGTGAAACGCAACCGTCGGAACTTCTCCGCCGCCTGGATAGACTACAGAAAGGCATTTGACTCGGTGCCCCATACATGGCTAAAGAGAGTCCTCGAGCTGTACAAGATAGACTGTACAGTTAGAGACTTCCTTTAACAGTGAATGGGGCAGTGGAGTACGATCCTTTGTCATCTGGGCGAGCGGATGATGGCTGCGGAGAACCACATAAGGATAAGAAGGGGTATCTTCCAGGGCGATTGTCTGAGTCCAATCTGGTTCTGCCTCTCTCTGAACCCTCTCAGTACCTTACTGGAGGGCTCCGGGAGGGGATTTCAGCTACGGAGAGGAGGGACAAAAGTGACCCACCTTTTCTATATGGATGACCTCAAGTTATTCGCCTCCAGTCCCTCCCATCTTATGGAATTGCTAAACATCACTTGTGAATTTAGCAATTCCATTGGAATGGAGCTTGGGACGGATAAGTGTGCGGTCCTCCATGTTGAAAGGGGAAGGGTTGCTAACTCTGAGGGCGTAGACTTATCTATGCCCGTCAACAGGACCCTTTCCGAGGCTGAAACATACCGATACCTGGGTATGTCACAAAACATCGGTATCGATGAGACTGGTATGAAACAGTCAGTTTGCGACGTGTTTTATGCACGCTTGACCAAAGTGCTTAACAGCCTTTTGTCCGGTGTGAATAAGGCACATGCATATAACGGCTGGGTCATGCCTGTCCTCGTGTATAGCTTTGGCATACTCAGGTGGACTCAGACTGAACTTAACGCCCTGGATAGAAAAGTCCGCACTACCATGACGTCCCATAGGATGCATCATCCGAGATCGTCGGTAATGAGGTTGTACTTGTCGCGGAGGCATGGTGGTCGTGGCTTCTTGAGCGCGCTCACCATGCATAATCGCAAAGTGTGCAGCCTCCGTGATTACTTCCTGGCGAGATCGGATGATCCATTCTATATGGACGTCATTTCTTGTGATAAAGGACTTACCCCTCTATCCTTAGCCAACGAGCAATGGCAAGACCCGGCAGTGCAGAGCATTTCCGATCGAGAGACCGTATGGAAGGAGAAGGAGCTCCACGGGAGGTTCTACAAGGCTCTACATGAGCCTTTCGTAGACACAGTAGCCTCCCTCCACTGGCTACGCTTTGGTGATCTCTTCGGGGAAACCGAGGGTTTTGTCTGTGCAATACAGGATCAGGTTATTAAGACCAACAACTATCGGAGATACATCCTAAAGGATGGCACCGTCGACATCTGTCGAGCTTGTCGCCATCCCGGTGAGTCACTTAGGCATGTTATCTCCGGTTGTTCGGCGCTTTCTTACTCTGAGTACTTGCACAGGCACAACCTAGTAGCCAGAATTCTACACCAGGAGCTCGCTCTGAAATACGGCCTCGTGGATCGGAAATTGCCGTACTACAAGTACTTGCCGGAAGCCGTGCTCGAAAATGATCGCGCCAGGCTCTATTGGGACCGGGCCATCATCACAGACAGGACTATTCTTGCGAATAAGCCTGATATTGTGCTGATGGACCGGGCACAGTCAAGGATATTTTTGGTCGACATTACCATTCCGTATGACGAGAACCTCGTGAAAGCCGAAACAGACAAGCAAACAAAATATCTGGACCTGGCTCACGAGGTGACCGACATGTGGGGTGGTCTGCCGACCGAAATTATTCCTGTAGTCGTCTCTGCAAACGGGCTAATCCCAGTCAGCCTCTCGGGTCATCTGAGGCGGCTGGGACTACGTGGCGGACCGCTCCAGGTTCAAATGCGGTGCTCCTCGATACCGCCCCCATCGTCCGCCGGTTTCTTTCCCTTTCCCCCTAACCCTCGGCCGTTTGGTCTCCCCCTGCCGAGGGCCTCCATCTGGTTGGGCTTTTATTTATTTATGTACTTTTATATTTATTTTATGTTATTGATATTTATGTATATTTATTTTTTCATTTTCATTTATAACTATATATTTATAGAACCCAACCAGATGAGAAAACTATATAGATACCCCATAATAATAATAATATTCTTTATTGACATAAAATTTTGTTACAATATTATTTAAGCCTCTGACTCCCTAGCTAGGTTAGAAAAACCTGTGTTACGAGAGTCAGCGATCTCCCTAATATAATGACAGCTACTTACAATTAATAATTATTATTAATAATACATTATTAATAATACATTTATAATATAATACAATATATATACAATTATTAATAATACATTCAAAAATATTTTAATTTGTTCAAAGCAAGAGAAGTAAATAAAAATAATAGGTTGGAAGAAATTTCTTCGTAGTTTGTATACAAATTCAAGACATTTTAATTCAAAGTTCAATTACATTTATGTGGGAAATGGTACGCAACGATGTATGAAAGGAACGGACAATAGAAGAGAAAGAGAGAAGGATGGAGTAGATACAAGATGGTGTTTCCTATTGAAAGTACTAAACGTGCGCTTAAAGTTATCTAAACAATTTGTGGCAAATGCTATTGTTTTACTCAGAGGTTATTCCGACAAATTTTGGGGGCTCATCCGGGATGTGCTCAGAGTTAAGACGCCAGCAGTATGAGGTAATTACGACGTTACGACGAAGTGACCGGTGTCGGTGTTCACGTTGCCGGTGTGATGTGCTCGCGGGTCTCGATCCACGCTACTTAAGACGTGAGAGCTGGTTCAAAATATGAATACGTAGGACGGAGTGCGCGTACATAAGACAATGGCTAAAGATGGCAGCAAGAAAGGCGAAAAAGAAGCAGCAGCGGCCGCCATGTTCTACAAATCCAATGTATCACCCGTTTCAGTGGAGAAGACAAGACGTATCGTAATGACGTTATTAATCTATTCCAAGTCCTTTAATACTTTCCTAAGTTTATAATAGCTATAACATAAAGGGATACCGTGAGCTACACTACAACTTCCACGACATTTTGGAAATAAAATGTTATACATTACATATTCTTTAATCAATAACTGTAATAATACCAGGTAAACCAGGTATAGAAATACAGTTTGATACCACAACAAATTAATATTTTGAGCAAACAGATCCAATACAAGCGGAAATTAAATTTTATTATTCAAATTGTAGATCCGAAAGTCATTCAAAATGTGAAGTTGTTTACATTACAAGTTTTGAAAAAAAATTGTATCTTATTATGGAACCATCTAAGCCACTAAAATAATAATAATAATGTCCTCCAGACCGCATTTCGGCCACGGCGGCCTGCCTCAACGAAGGCTAGCCATCGGCGCAGGACAGGATTATAGTGTCCAAGCGCATGCGCAAGCACAAATGCACTCTCTATTCCCTCACTATCCTAATCCGATTGGACGGTAAACCGATACGACCGGAGAGATATCAGGCGCACAACCAACGGCTTTACGTGATTTCTGAGGCACGGGGGTAAGACACCGCCAATTTCCGGACTCCGGGCAGCTACTGAGAATTTCTTGACAGAAAAACTCAATAATTGATATTTTGGCCCGACCCGGGATTTGAACACAGGAACTCTATGTTATCTATTATTATCGTTGTATCTATATATTATATATCATTATCGTTGGGTGGCCCAATACCCTGTCTCTTATTTATGTTAAGGTCACAATCTTGTACATAATTTCGTCACAATCTATAAATGATATAATCGTTTTAATCTATTATACATTTACATGTTTTCTTATATTTTCTATCATAATATATAACATATGATTCATTATGTTTGACAATATCAGTTGTGAATTCTAGAACTTACAAACTATTTTAGTCGATACATCACTGTCACGTACCTAGTTACCTAATTATTTAGCCACTTATTAAGTCACTTATTCGGAGGTTTACGTTGAATATAATCTGCTTTTATATTCTATATTTCATTTATTTATAACTTTATATTTGATTAACCATTACTTTCATGATCCACACAAATAAGGTTGATATTAATACTCTACCATTTTTCTGAAAATATTTTATATAGGATAGGGTAACAAACGAGCACACAGTCAACTTGATGGTAAGTGGCTGCTGCGGCTCATAAACATCCACATCTATCCTCGATTACAAATCAAAATGCAGATGCGTTGTGAGGACTAAGAAGGAATGCCTCGTTTCCAGTAAATAGGGGCTCCGGTTCTCTACACTCACCACACGAAACACAGCAGCATTAAGCTACTATTTTACGCTGGTATTCTGTGAAAGCGTGGTCCTTCCTCGGTCGAGCCGACCTATTCGTGCTACAACTATACTACTAATATAGCTGTAGCATGGCTCTACTACGTAAATAATAATGGCATATAAAAGTAAAAACATATGATTTTGAACGTTCAATAAATATAAAACCAAAAATATTACATTTCACTTTAAGATGTACAGAACAAAGAAATAAAAACGCGAATACATTAAGTTGTCATCACTACCATAACAATAGACCGATCAAAATACAAAGTAAGATCCCAGCCGAGTAAGCGATTTGTGACACATTTGTTTTTAATTCCGAATACGATCATGGGAAAGTTTGTGATTAACTTGTGATGATCGTACTAAGATCATATTATCTAATTTAAAGATAAGTTACAATATTATGTAATTATATGATACAATATATATTTAACAGTGGTAGAGCCACGCGGCAGCTTTGCTGTTGCACGTATGGGCCGGCTCAAACCGGGGCGGTACCACGACCTCACAGAATACCGGCGTGAAGTGGAAGCTCTGCTTCCGCGTTTCGTCTGGTGAGTGCAGGTGCCCGGAGGCCCAAATCCCCCCCCCCCATCAACATGGTAGCGGAATTAAATAATGATCGACTACCCCAGGAGGGTACCAGCACCCCTGGAGAATCCCTCGCTGAGCATCCACGACCATGTTTCTCCACTTCTGAGCGTGGGTGCTCAGGCTGCCCCACGTATTCTGGGGGGGGCAAAATTCCGCTCAAGACTACAACTGCTCGGGGCAAACGGCGCAACAAGACCAAGGTCTGCCACGCTGTCCGTGAATTTCTGCAATATCAGGGGACTTCACTCTAACCTAAACGCCGTCCACTACCATCTCGAGACGGCGAGGCCGGCTCTGTTCTTTCTGACCGAGACGCAGGTGTCCTCTCCGGCTGATGTCTCGTATCTCTCCTACCCGGGGTACAAACTGGAACACTCCTTTGTGCCTCGGGCTGGAGTTTGCGTTTACGTCAGAGAGGACATCTGCTCTCGACGCCTCGGCAGACTTGAAGGTTCGGACCTGTCCATCCTTTGGCTACACGTAGACAGCGACGACCATCCGCGCGTCTACGGGTGCCTCTATAGGTCCCATAGCGGTAATGCCGAAACAGACCGACTATTCGAACACGTCCAAATGGCTGCAGATTCGTTGCTACAGCAGATCCCCTTCGCAGAGATCGTGATCCTCGGCGACTTTAACGCCCATCACGCCGAATGGCTTGGTTCACGTTTAACCGATCATGCGGGGAGATCTGTTCATGATTTTGCCTTGGCATATGGTCTGACACAACTGGTTACTTCGCCTACGCGGATTCCAGGTGTGGAGGATCATGCACCTTCCCTGTTGGACCTTCTGCTGACCTTTAGGCTCCTCGAACCATTGTCTGGTCCGGAGTGTGGTGCCACTCACGCTGAAATCGCGGTTGCATTCTGCAGGCTGCCGCCGTGTTTGGCACTATAGGTCAGCCGATTGGGATGGGATGCGGTCTTTCTTTGCATCCTACCCTTGGAGGTGGGTTTGCTTCTCGCCGGATGATCCCAACGTTGTTGCGGACTCTGTTGCTGATGTGGTACTTCAGGGTATGGAACTTTTTATTCCTTCCTCTGTGGCGCCCATTGGAGGCAAGTCTCAGCCATAGTTTGGTCGCTCCTGTAAAATAGCATCATGCTATAAGCAGGAGTGCTACCAAGCCTGGGCTGATGCATCAGCTTCCAGGGATGTAAACACCAGCGCTCTAAAAAAGAAGTATAATTCCGCCTCTAGGTCCTTCAAAAGAGTCATTGCCAAGGCAAAGTCAGAGCACATAGGCAGAATTGGCGAGAAACTAGTTCGCCTTCCTTCTGGAACCCGTGCATTCTGGTCTCTCGCCAAGGCTGTCCAGGGGAATTTCTGTCAGCCATCTCTTCCATCTCTGCACAGGGAGGACGACTCACTGGCCCATACCGCAAAGGAGAAAGCCGATCTTCTAGGCTCTTTCTTTGCATCTAACTCGACTCTCGGAGTACTCCGCCGACCATCCCGCGGTGTGAGTGCTCCATGCCGGAAGTGCACTTCACACAGCGCTCGGTTCGCAAAGCACTCCTCTCCCTGGACATCCACAAGTCGAGTGGGCCTGACGGAATCCCCCCCAATTGTGCTGAGGACGTGTGCTCCAGAGTTGGCACCGGTTTTAACGCGTCTTTTCCGGTACTCCTACTCCCTAGGCGTAGTCCCAAAATCATGGAAGACGGCTTACGTCCACCCGATCCCTAAAAAAGGCGACCGCTCTGACCCGTCCAACTACCGGCCAATCGCCATCACCTCCTTGTTCTCCAAAACAATGGAGTTCATTGTAAACTGCCAGCTCATGAGGTACCTTGAAGATCACCAGCTGATTAGTGACCGCCAATACGGTTTTCGCTGTGGTCGGTCAGCTGGTGATCTTCTGGTCTACCTAACTCACAGATGGGCGGAGGCAGTAGAGTTCAAGGGGGAGGCATTGGCCGTTAGTTTGGACATTGCGAAGGCCTTCGATCGGGTTTGGCACAAAGCGCTTCTTTCGAAGCTCCCTTCCTATGGGCTTCCCGAGAAATTGTGCGATTGGATCACCAGCTTTCTTGCAGATCGGAGCATCAAGGTCGTTGGAGACGGTGCAAGCTCCGATTGCAAGCCTATTAATGCTGGTGTTCCACAGGGCTGTGTGCTATCGCCAACGCTGTTTCTTCTGCATATCAATGACATGTTGCGTACCCGTAACATTCATTGCTATGCAGATGACAGCACTGGTGATGCTCTTTACACCGGCCGAGCCAATATTTCTCGGGAAAACTTCTCCGAGTGCCGGGACAAACTTGTGTCTGAAGTCGAGTCTCTGCTGGACAGAGTCTCGGATTGGGGGCGACTAAATCTAGTCCAGTTTAACCCCCAGAAGACACAAGTTTGCGCGTTAACCGCTAAAAAGAACCCCTTTGTCGTATTCCCTCAGTTTCGAGGCACTTCCCTTGTTGCCTCAGCCAGTATCGGAATCCTCGGCGTCGACATATCGAGTGACGTGCAGTTTCGTGGTCACTTGGAAGGGAAGGCCAAATTGGCCTCTAAAAAGCTTGGCGTGCTCAGCAGAGCGGGACAGTATTTCATGCCGGCACACCGCCTGCAACTTTACAAGGCGCAGGTTCGGCCGCACATGGAATACTATTCCCATTCTGGGCTGGGGCTCCCCAGTACCAGCTTCTTCCACTTGACCGCCTCCAGCGCAGAGCGGCTCGAATCGTCGACGACCGAGTGCTTTCCGATCGGCTCGATTCACTGGCGCTGCGAAGAGATGTTGCATCTCTTTGCGTATTTTATCGCATCTATCACGGGGAGTGCTCTGAGGAATTGTTCGGATTAATCCCAGCCGCCAAATTTCGTGAACGCACTACACGTCAAACGTCCCGATACCATCCACACCCTCTGGATGCTTGGCGGTCCACCACTGTACGTTTCACAAGGAGTTTTTTTCCACGTACAACCTCTCTGTGGAATAGTTTACCACCGGCGATTTTTCCGGACCGATACGACCTGGGGACTTTCAAGAAAAGAGCTTACTCCTTTCTAAAGGGCCGGCAACGCACCCGCAATTCTCCTGGTGTTGCGGTTGATCATGGGCGGCGGTAGTCACTTAACATCAGGTGAGCCACATGCTCGTTTGCCCCTTCTTCTATAAAAAAAATGAATAGAAGTTAAATGTGTCATAAAACATTTTTTATTTACTTAGTTTAGATAGTTACACTGCATTATTATAATTCTTTTACACACAACAATAGGTAAGTATTGTCAGTCGTTAACTTTTTATATTAAGACCTTTAAGGAAAACTTTTTTATTAATTCAGATTTAAATTTATAAAAAAAATATCTTTATTTATCTATTACACTTCAAAATTTGTTTAACGAAATTAGTTCTAAAATTATGTCATTAAAATTAGAAGAGACAATTTTTTAAGCTGAAAACATAACTTTAAGAGTCCTTATATCTATAATAAAGAAATAAAATAAAATTACATTACGACACTTATAATAAAATCAGATCATCGAACACACAGATCTACAAATGTATGCCGCGGGACTTACAAACTTGTTGTTACGTACTTACTTTATTTGATTTGTGATTTTGAGTGCGATTGAGCGGTTCTAGTGGCAGCTGTACACGATACCTTTCCAATCCTCACAAACATTAAACGATGCCTTTTTAATCCTCTCATACACACAGCTTCGCCTTATTATATATTAGTTCGGGATTTGCTACATTCTTTAAAGCTCGATAATGCTTTGAAATATGATCGTGATATTTCTTGTCGTAGGTAATCATCTGTTTATCACCATTGATCAATATTTTAAAAAATGGTTCGGTTTCATTAAGGTCGGTTTCAATAGAGAACCGTAAACAGGTACAAAATTCTAAAAGGTTTCTTTCATCGAGCTCGTGTGGTACGCAAATATCGAGCTTTTTTACATCCAGACTTTTTCAAATGGACCAAAACTACTTTATAGTCAATCCTCACCTCTTCGGCTATGTGATAATTACCAATATGTCGATTTTGCTCCACTTTCTCAAAAATGGCATCGACTTTGTCCGTATATGGGCAATCATAACGAGCTGTATGTTTGACATCAAAATTCTCGGACTGAAAATACTTGAACCAACTATGTGCTACTCTTACTGACACTGTATTAGGACCATAAACGTCATAATTGTTTTGCAAAGGAACCAATCAGAAAGTGATTGGGCCTGAGTTGGTCCACTGTTAACTAACAACACCTCCACCTCAGCTAACAACGTTACCAGTGTATCAGAATGAGGGACTTTACCTTTAGTGAGAAATTGACTGTTCATATATATTTATATATATATATTAAAACACTTACTACTTTCAACTATATTATAAAAGAAGTCTTTTAGGTACCATAAAAGTCTAATAATCTAAGAAATTTTAAAAAAATTCGGCGAATGTCCATTAAGTGGTACTACAAATTGAGCAACCCGAGATAAATTATTGTTAATCATTTAGTGACATCCAATCAACTTTTAAGTGTGTCAGCCATACATTAGTAATGATATTTGAGATATAGTACCCGAAATAGTCTGTTATACATTTTTTAGTACAATTGATCGTTTTCATTGTGATTGACCGTGTGTATGACTTTTATATGTCTAAATACTAATTTTGATGAAAATTGTTATTGCAGATAAAAAGGTCTTTCACATTTATTTTAGTATTGAATTGAATTAAACATAAAATATTTCTTTTTTTCCTTTTAAAAATAGGTAGTCTTCGTTTTACATAGAAACCTCGTTTTTATGCGTTTCATTTAATATGAACATTTGCTAATTAAATGTCTTACATTTTATTCTAGTATGTGTATAACCTACTAGCGGAATTTTTAAGTTAGGTTTAAAAATTAGATGACAAGCTTCGCTTATGAAAAATTTCCCATTCTTGGTTTTTTTATAACTGATCTTCTTGAAACCAAAAATTTGTTTAAATTGTTGACAAAAATAAGGTTCCTATTTTTACATTACAGCCCACCAAGAATTTCTAATGATATCTAATATATTATAGTTACTATATTTAATGGAATAATACAATAATGAAAACATTTGTAAATACTTTACTACTCGTACATTTAACCTAATAAATTAGAACAAGATGGTCTGCGGCATGAAAGTAAATGTAATTATTTTCGACTGTTTTGGCAATAACTATACAGCCGGGTAAGCGCGCGATTCAGAGCCGTCTAGAGATGCTGAATGTCAGCAAGCGCTGTCAAATTTAGTACTTGTGACAGAGAATTCACTACTTGGTATAGAAGGGCAAAATAAATTATTCGTTTTAAAAAGTTTACTTAATTGAAAATAATAATCGGCCAATAATTTTACTAACATATGGCTTATAATTTTACTTATTAACCTCAACATTATTTTATGGAAAACTGAAATTGTTTGGAATTTGAGAGTTTTCAGTGGTTATTTCGCAATTATTTTATATTGAATGAATCTTGTGATATTTTGTTTTAGAAATCGCCACCTGGTCAAAAATACGCTCAATTGTAATTTCAGTTTTTCGGTGAAATATTATTTTTACGAGTAAAAAAGGGGAATAAAAATAAAACTGTCAATTACAAATATTTATATTTATAAATATATTATATTTATAAATACACCTTTTTACTTTAGAAACTAATTAAGACGCTTATAATGTTTTGGAGAAATTTAACAAAATATGACGAAAATAGATACTCTTCGGGAAATCTCTTTTCTAATAAAGGTTTGACATGAATACAATTTTATTAAATAAATTTATATTTTCTTTGCGGATTAAGATTGTCAAATAAAATTATAATAAAATGTAGTATGTAAAAATAACGTTCTGCTGAGTTTCTTGCTGGTTCTTCCCAGGACGGAGGTATTTTTCGAACCAGTGTTAAATAAAAAAAAAATCTAATTTGAACACACATTGAATAAAAATCATTCATTTCATTTTATATTACTGTATAAAATCCTCCTTTAACTTCTGGGAGAGGTTTTTACATATCTACAAATTATTATTTTTTTATTTCTTAGATTCATCCTTCTTTTTTTTCCTTCACCATCGAGCACGTGGTAAATCTTTTTAAATTGAAATTTATAATTTTCTTGATGCCGTCGATGACTGAACCCAGGTAACTCGCGTACTCTGAAATTTACTCCGAGCAGAAATAATCTTAAGTTACCATGGTTTTCAATTTATGTGATTAATTAAATAAAAATCAAAGTAATAGTAGAAAATGCCTTGACTGCCTTCTTGAAGCCTTATACATATATAGAATATGTTAATGCAGTGGGTAAAATATATAACTGCAATTGGCTACGGTCAAAAACGTAATATTGATAAAATTCGCACACTCACACACGCACGCGCGCGCGCTCTTATCCACGCTTATACGCATACGCACACGCATACGCACACGCACATGCGCACGAATACGCACGTACATAACATATACACATGCACAATTGTAGATAGTAGTTATTTAGATATACATATGGATATAATAGATAATATTTTTTGTATTATATGTGTTTTTTATAAATTTATACATTAATTTATCTGTGAGATAATAAGTAATAATCTCTTACTTTGGTTTTAAAAATCCTATTGTTAAAATATTTCAAAGATGAAGTCCGTCAACACAAATTGAGGCAGCGCGGCGGACGCTACATTGCCCTAATAATCCTTACAGAACTAAAAGGTAATCTTTGCCCACTTGTAATTTTACTTTACTTTTTGAATATAAAATTCTAGTTATATTTACTTTAGTTTTTCCAGATTTTCATTGATGCAACCTAGTTTGGAGTCGGATCGTAAAGGCTGATCTCTCTTCGGTTGTGTCGAATTGCCTTTCTTGTTTTGATCTTGTTTTGCCTTAATTGTCCCATCGAACTACGATAGACAATATTATAGACAGTGCACCTTGGGCATAATATTATAATCTCGACTCGCGTGCTATAATGCTATTGTCTCCATTGAGTCTGCCCGCTGTGACTGAAATTCAGTCTACAGATTATAATTGTGGTCATTTTTCAAAGAGTATTCAAATTTTGTATTTAAGTTTAAATATATGATATATATGTCGTTATTGCAGTTTCTGAAAACACAGTGAGTAAATGAGGCATACATCACATTCAATTTGGATTAATTTATTTGGAATAATCCCAAATTGAGTCTGATTTATGGACAACAGCGCGCGCTCCTCTGTGTGTGATGTAGTTCACAACGTTTTTGCGGACCGAGCGACCTAAAGACCTAAAGTAAAATAGTAGAAGTTAGATTTTTATGAATGACAATCAGTTACAATAAAGCATTAGCACAAATCATTCTGAGAAAATAAAATTTAAAAAGGACAGAATGTTTCAGATATTTTTTTTTCTCCAATCGCTTATTACTCTAAACCTTCTCTACAAATCTGAGCGTACATTTCAAGATCACTCTGTATAGCCTTATACGTGGAGGGCGTTAATTTAAATCATACTACAGACCGGGTCGGCAGCCGTTCGCAGCGCAACGCGTGGAAGGGTCGCCATGTAAAATTGGAAAATGTCAAAGAGAGAGAGAGAGAGAGAGAGAGAAACGTATTGATCTGTCTAGAACTTTAATAAGACTACTCTCTTATTCCACACTTAATAATGTCGTGTATTATTGTCATGGCTACACGACACATTCCATTGTGAATTTAAATCTTCAATACTTAGGAAAGAATAAATGAAAAGTGAGGAATCATTAAGGGAGTACACAGAGGAGGCGTCGAATTTATATAATTTTGATAAAAGGACACTTACAGATAAGTTAATTTAATCAATTATATTTGTTGATGCCTCTTCTGGGTTCGTATACAGCGAAGATGTTTAAAGATTTGATTGCTTTATTTCAAATATTTACTGTCATAAGTTATTTTTATTAACAAATTACAACTAAACAAGCAATCAACATAGTGTATAAATTACTAGATAATATTATTTCCCAATATTGATTATTGCTTATTGATTTTATACTATTTAAAGTGCTAACGCAAACTTTACTCTTTTTCCGGCGAAGATATGATACATAAAAGTTACGACGGGGATGTGGAAGATCATGATGACCCTGTATTTATTATAAATTTTTTGTAGTTATTATTAGTATCTTTTACAAGTGATAGGAATTAAATTTACGAATCAGTTACAAATAAAAGAATTACATAAAAGAATACCAATATGCATTACGTATTTAAAAAAATAATAAGTATAACGTACATTTATTATCATTAATGGGGATGTTTTTGTAAGAATTTATGAGATCAATCATCTTTCATCACAAAGTTGGTGAGAAATCAGTATTTTATGCAATAAATTATTTCTTGCCGTAGCACATAATTGACAGAACAGAAATATGTGTTATTGACAAATATACTTAATATGATATCCTTGACAAACATGAGCTGTCTTACGATGTTTGACACAGGGGCACACTTGGCTCATTCGTATACCTAGGACTCTGTCAGTCGATTCCTGTGAATAATTATTCACTGAATTTTCCTATACTCTTAAGCAAAGTTCTTGGCAATTGAAGTATTTCTTTTCGGAAACTCAAATATTCCCTGACGAAGATACGGTCTAGTGTTACAATATTAGCGTTTATATTTAAGATTGCATAGAACATAGTCAGAGGCCTTTTTTAAATAACGTCTATTCCAACTTCCCTTAAATTATGAAACATGTTTTAGCTTTAATTACTGAATACTTGACATATGTAAAACGACTTTGTATTTTTTTTATAATATGTGATAAGACTGACGACCCTTGTAAAAACCCAACTTAAATAACTAGAATTTTTGATTCGAAATATCAGCCGTATAGGCAAAGTTGTCGAATAAGTTTCTAAATGAAATATTTAATAAAAATAATAAATCGATAATTGCACAAAATTCTTGCAACGCGGATGTGGAAGGGTTGTAATTATTATATTTGGGTTTGTGCACGACTACCTTTTTGCGGAGATAGTAGCCAGCTGACGGTGGTGCACAGAAGGTTGGGAAGTTCAACAGCTTCAGCTACTGAGAAGTTCGACAGCGTATGACCACGGGACTGAAAACTATATACTTTCAAGTACATCAAGTATTATTTGTAGGTGTGTTTATGCTTTTACTTTAAACATATATAATATTTCACATACTATCGTTATATACCACGCGATGGGCCAAATAAAGTGTACGTTTTTCCTTGGAGGCTCATCACGCGACGTCAAATTGTATTGTACTGGAGGGAAGAAATATTTGATGTGTTATGGCTCAAAAATAAGGAAATATAAGAAAACGTAAGACAATTTAAAGCTCATGAATCCATTTATAATTTTCGAGTTCGTGATGTAAACAGAAAACATTTTATCCTCCTCGAAGTATCCTTTTCAACGTTTGTCGAGACTGAAAGAAACCTATTTGTTAACGTCATTCAGACAGGTTAACTTAGTTCTGTATGTACAATACTATCATAAAATATTTGAACAGTCCTTTTATTAATAGATTAAAAAAAAAACACACACACACACACACACACACACACACACACACACAAACGTGGAAGAACCATGATGCAGCTATATTACGATGGTAGCACGATTGAGTCGGCTCGCCCGGTGTAGGACCACTCTTTCATAGAATACCAGCCTAAAATATTACTGGGAACGGAGCATTCTATCTTAGTCCTTATTGGTGACAACTTGATTCTGCATTTTGATTCTTAATAGAGGATAAATAAAGATATCTGTGGGCCACAGCAGCTACTTGTCATCTGATAGACTTTGTATTTGTTTATCACCCTTATTACAGAAAAAAAACGCATACACACACAAACACATGCTAGCCCGCAAGCTAATGAGCGCACCGACTAGGTATTATTTGTTATATTGTATGGTTGAAAGGAAATAACCACTCACCAGAGGGAAAGTAATTGCAGACGTTTTATACAAGCATTTCGCGGGACATTTAACACAGTTGCTATTTTGAAATAATACTAGTTCTTACGGAATTTATCGCGTATATTTAACTTTTTAAATACCCGACGTTTCGAGGGCTTTACAGCACCCATGGTCACAGGGGGACTGAGATGTTCGAAGTCATAGTTAACCGCGATTACCATAGATTAAAATTTAACTTTTGTTCCTATCTACACAGTATGAACTTATGGTATCATGAAATCTTGCAGTTGTATGCTTGGGTTGGGATTTAATTTTATTTATTATAGGATCCCAAGCAGATGGTAGCATCCAGCCATCTTTTCTATTGAAATTAGGATGTTTTTTGATTTCAATAGCGTCGCGAATCATCATTGGAAGGAATTAGTGTTTTTAGCGAGGATTTGTGGTCTATCAAATCTGATGTAGTGACGGGGGCGATCCTGTACGTGTTCACAGACTGCAGACTTCCCGGAGCGTCGGTTCTTCACATCAGCTATATGTTCTTTAACGCGGGTTTTAATTTTTAGTTTTTCCTATGTAGGAGAGACCACATTCACAATCAAGCTTGTACACTCCTGCATCTTGCAGAGGGACGTTACACTTGACTGATGGTAAAATCTGACCAATCTTCTTTGGTGGCTTGAAGTATCTTTTGATGGAAGCGCACTTCAAGATGTAGCCAATCATGTCAGTGACTCCGCAGTAGCTCGGCAGCAAGGTGTCTACCGTCACAGATCACTCGTGCTCTCTTAAACAAAGATTTACCCACGGTAGCTAACTGTGAATGATGGTGGTGAGAATCACCGTTTAAATATCTATCTGTATGGGTCCTTTTTTCTATATACAGTATGGCTCAAGTTGTTATCAGGATTCCGAATTACTAACACATCAATAAAAGCTAAGGAATTGTTTGACTCTAACTCCATTTTGAACTGAATTTTAGAATTTATGGAGTTAATATAGTCTGTAGAATCTTGGATTTATGGTAGAAGTAAGCAGGGCTTTCTCCTCAAAGTCTTCCATGAATATGTCGGCGACAATTGGAGATACAGGTGAGCCCACCGCCACACCATCTACTTGCTTGTAGAACTCCTCCTTCCACAATAGGTAGCCAGATGTAAGGCAGTATCTGAGTAATACTGCATATTCTACGAGAATGTTGTTTTCTTCCAGCCTAAGAGTTACAACTGAGATGCAGTCTTCAACAGGTAAGCATGTAAACAATGACTGCACATCAAAACTGACCATAGTTTCGTTGTCTGCCAGACGTAGGTCTTTAATCTGTTGAATTCAGGATGTTTCTCTATTGAAATTAGGATGTTGAAACATCCTAATTTCAATAGAGAAGATGGCTGGGTGCTACCATCTGCTTGGGATCCAATAATAAATAAAATTAAATCCCAACCCAAACATATAAATGCAAGACTTCATGATACCATAGGTTCATACTGTGTAGATCGGAACAAAAGTTTAATTTTAATCTATGGTAACCGCGGTTAACTATGACATCTGGACGTTGAATATCTCAGTCCCCCCCGTGACTATGGGTGCTGTAAAGCTCTCGAAACGGCGTGTATTTAAAAAGTTAAATATACGCGATAAATTCCGTAAAAACTAGTATTATTTCAATATGTAGTGTTCGCGTAAATATAAGAAATCATTATATTAACCAGTACGGACTGGTAATTGCAAATAAAATACGCCGATTAGAAGATCTAAAGACCAAGCGCGCAAGATATCTAACAGCCTGTAATTTCTTGAAGAGATGCCGAGACCATAATCTCATTACTACGTGTGTCAAATTATCCACCAAAAATGACATTCGAGGAAGCGCTAAGATCTTAAATCAGGCGAGTAAAAAGTTGTTACTGACGTTAATCCAACAAAAGCGCTCCGATATATATGATATAAATAAATCCATAGACACATCATCCAGTGAATTAAAGAAAGTTTTAACGACTTTTGATCATAATTTTTGCATGGAAACATTAAATAAACGCGAAATTAGTAAATATAACGAATGCAAAAACAAACATATAGAAAAATATCTAAAATTAACGACCAAATCAAACGTCAAACATCCAAACCAAACCAAAAGCAACAATTGACAAACACATATCATAGATTAATCGCGTTCTATAATCTGTCAAAACAAACACTGGATGTTGCAACAATTAGGGTTTTATCCAAAGGCCTCAATTTTGCTATAACTCCACGCAGATTACCGTACGAAGAAATTATCTGTAGTGCCGAGGACAGTTTATTTAAAAACATATGCGGAAAGATTTGGAGGCGATACGTCAAGACATTTCGTCTATGGTACGTCGATGTTCAGTGCCTAAACCGAATCTTCCCAAAGACGAATTTATAGCGTTAAAGAACCTACGCAATAAACCAGAACTTACGATTCTCCGCACAGATAAGGGAAACGCCACGGTAGTCATGGATACGTCAGATTGTAATTCCAAAATACAAGAACTTTTGTCGGATGTAGTACTTATAAAAAGGTTAAAAACGACCCCGCAAATAGCACACTAAAAACAACTAGTGAGCTCATAAAGAAACACTCCGAAAAATTAAATCTGGACGTAAAATGGATAATACCTTAGTGCGCCAAATCACCAAAGTTGTACTCACCGCTTAGGTGAGCACACATAAAGGATTCCTACCATTTCGTCAGCGAGATTAAAGACCTACGTCTGGCAGACAACGAAACTATGGTCAGTTTTGATGTGCAGTCATTGTTTACATGCTTACCTGTTGAAGACTGCATCTCAATTGTAACTAGAAGGCTGGAAGAAAACAACATGCCCGTAGAATATGCAGTATTACTCAGACACTGCCTTACATCTGGCTACCTATTGTGGAAGGAGGAGTTCTACAAGCAAGTAGATGGTGTGACGATGGACTCACCTGTATCTCTTATTATCGCCGACATATTCATGGAAGACTTTGAGGAGAAAGCCCTGCTTAGTTCTCCCATAAATCCAAGGTTCTACAAGCGGTACGTAGACGACACTTTCACAATTCTACCTTTAGATAAAGTAACTGCATTTTTAGACCATCTTAACTCTATAAATTCTAAAATTCAGTTCACAATGGAGTTAGAGGCAAACAATTCCTTAGCTTTTCTAGATGTGTTAGTAATTCGGAATCCTGATAACACCTTGAGCTATACTGTGTATAGAAAAAAGACCCATACAGATAGATATTTAAACGGTGATTCTCACCAACATCCTTCACAGTTAGCTACCGTGGGTAAATCTTTGTTTCAAAGAGCACGAGGGATCTGTGACAGTAAACACCTAGCTGCCAAGCTCCAACACGTCAAGCAAGTTTTGCATCCAGTTATACGTTACTTTTTTTGGGTCGGCTCCCATGCACTGATTAAATTAAAGTTCTTATATAATATTGAAAATAAAGTTTTATCTTTTAAATAAGTACGTACTTATTAGGTTTCGTTATGACTCTAATCTTTATATGTGTTATAAATTAATGCTTTTTGTTGTTAAATGAATAAAACATCTTATAACAATAGACTTTTTTAACAATGATCTTCTACATAACTTTTTAATAATAGTTTATAAATGTATATAAAATCAATCATTATAAAAATCATTATAAATAAAGAAAGTACTACATATAAAAAGTACCTATATGTTGAAGGTTTGTAACCCCTGGTTAAACGACCGTTTTTCTCAATCGATTTGGCATGTACTATAGTAAGCGGAAGATTATACAAGAAACATTTGTGTGACTGGACTCTAAAAATTTTCTAAGTCGTATCGACTTAAAAGATTTTTGATAGTTATTAATATTGTCATATCAACTGTTTAGAATTATAATTTGCATGCTATGTATTACTTTTAGCGAAACACGACTGGACTAGACCCAGTGTATATTTTTTTCAAATAATGTTTTATGATTGATACTATAATAATTCTCACAATAAAAAACTTTAATTTACAGCCACAAAGTAAGCAATACAAAAAAAAACAATTTGAATTATATCATTATAGTATTACTCGTAGTATACGTCATTTCGCAACATACTCAGAGAATAGAATGATAATTAAACTTTTGACTTGACAGCTACGTGTGCTTAACACGTGAAGTGAAGCACACAATACATGGTCGTTATTAAAAATAAGAAGTGGCGAGATAAAAAGAATGATCGCGCATTTTGGCCAGCTTTTAAATCCACGCCATGGCCAGAGATTATTGTTGCTCAGTCAATGACTACTAAAACTACGGTCTTAACTTTTTTGTGGATTAAGGGTACCAAATGAGTACACCTGATGATAAAGTGGATACTGTGCCTGTGGGAATTAACACTTAATCCTACATTAAAATGAAGATGTATTGTCACTATTGAGCACTAAGATAGAGTGCCTCGAATCCAGTAAAAAGGGTAACAACGTAATTCATAAACACGCGTATTCTACGAAAGCATGATGTTTTCACGGTCGAACCAACCTACTCCAGTCCAGTTCCCGTGCAACAGTTATAATATAACAGTAGCATGGATCTGGCGCGTATAAATTTGCGTAAAATATTTATTGTTTTCTTCAATGAAGCTTAGAGATTTTAAATAAAACTAGCTGGTCGACGGAATGTTGCACGATGGGTTTCACTCCAAAGCATAACGAACTTTTCAGCCACAATGCGAGCTATCGGTATTCAGGTTTTTTTTAAAGAATATGGTTGAAAAACGAACACATATTCCACCTGATGGTAAGTGGATACGGTCACCCATAAAAATCGACATCCATCCTCTATTAAAAATCAAAATGCAGATGCGTAGCCACTCCTGAGAACTAAGATGGATTGCCTTGTTTCCAGTAAAAGGGATCGCCAATTCTCGACATCCACCATGCAAAACACAGCAGAATTTAACTGCTATTTTATGCTGGTATTCTGTGAGAGCGTGGTACTTCCCCGGTTGAGTCGACCCATTCGTGCGACGTAAAAGAGTTTCGTGATTTTTTTTTTGTTTCACTTTTATACTATATTATAAATATTAGTCATAAATATAGAATTTGTTTGTTACTCGTCTAGAGCACCACCTGCCGGATCCTATCATAGCTATAAACTATTATCCAACGAAACGAATATTTTATTACATTAACTATATTTTTTATAGGTTGAGGGTGACAATCAAACACACAGTCCACCTGATGGTAAGTGGATGCTGTAGCCCATAGACATCTCCATTTGACCTCGATTAAGAGTCAAAATGCAGATGCATTATCACCCTTGAGGACTAAGATGGAATGCCTCGATTCCAGTAAAACCTATCTCCGGTTTTCTACACTCGCCATACGAAATACAGTAGCATTAAGCTGCTATTTCACGCTGGTATTCTGTGAGAGCGTGGTCCTTCCCCGGTCGTGCCGACCCATTCATGCTACAACCATTATAACTGCAGCGTGGCTCTACCACGTAAAAACCGCTAGGGGGTTGAGAGGTTAAATGAATTACTGCGTTACTTACCATACATTGAAATATAAAATATAACATATTTTTCGCGATGTACTGTAGGATTTTACGATGTTTATAGGAACCACAGACAATATTATTTAGGAAACAAAAAAACAAAACATATGTGCTGACATAGAAGTGTGAATAATATTAATATTTAAATATTGTTATCACATCTAAATTGAGATTTTGTAAGTTACGCTGTCGTAAAGCGACAATTGAAAAACTAAAGAACCTAACCTAACAACAACGAAACAACAAAAATAAAACAAAACGAATAATTTATTTAAAATTTTAAAAGATATTTACAGTTTTATATAAAAAATATGAAGATGATGATGGGTGACGTGAATTACAATTATTTTTTTTTAAATAATAAAGGTAAGTGAGTACTGAAACGGAGCCCGAAGACCAAAGTGGCACACCGCGCTTGGCAGTGGTGCTCACCCCTCACGGAGTATGCACAGGCTATGCCAGTGGTAGGTGTGCAGCGCCTGATCTAGGCAGACGCAGCGTCTGGAGAAGGCACAAGCAGCGCTTGTAGTAGGCACACGCAGCGTCCGGAGTAGGCACACGCAGCGCCTGGAGTAGGTACACGCCACGCCTGGAATAGGCACACGCAGCGACGGGAGTAGGCACCACAGCGCCTTGGTAGATGCTCTCAGCGCCTGAAGTAGGCGCTCGCAGCGCCTGGAGCAAGCACGCACAGCGGCTAAAGATAGCGCGGGCACTAGTAGGTGGAGGCGTAGGCGTGGCTAGGCGACGACTTCAGGTGAAGACAAAGGCTTGCAGGATCCGGGGGCAGTGCGGCCCCGGGATAAGGCCTTTAGGAGAAGCTTCTAGTTTGAAAGCTGAAGCGAGACTGCCTGTATTGGCCGATTGTTCGGCTTTTATACTTTTTTTAGAGAGCTCCGCGCTCGACGACGGATCTTATTTAAATTAAAAACAAATTTGTGAAAAAATGTAAATGGCCAAGAAGAAAAGAGTATTTTTGTGGAAGTTTTGAAGTAAAAATATCAGACCGGTAGTGAATTTGAATAAAAATTGCCATAACAACCAGATAAGGCTCGTAATAGAGAAACTGCAAGATTTAAGTGAAAAATTAGATATTATTGATATAGAAAAAAAAGTAGCGCAACAGCGCGCACGAAGTCCGAAATTGCAGAGTTACGAAGAACTAAATAAAAGATCGAAAAAGGTAAACTCCATCGACACCGATTTAAAAAGAGCTGATAGCGTGAAAATACGAAGTGAAATGATTTGTTATTGTGTTCTTATGGTTTAAAAACGTTACAGAATCCTATGGAAATAAAGGTGATGCAAAATATCCAGTTTTGAGGTGAATGCAGAAAATCAAAAACAGAATGGAAAAATAAATTTAAAATAGTGTTAAATGATATGTAAATAGCATAACACTACAACGCTTTTTGATGCTCGGCTCATATCTGAGGTCGTTGTACATTTTTTTCAATCGATTTGGCACAAACTATAATTCAAGTATGTAACCGTAGATAATATACTATATTGGACATACGTAACTTGCAAGCTATAGTTATACGTGAGTATCGATTTCTATCTGATATTAACTATTGATTATATTGTAAAAAGGTAAACAAACATGATAATTAAATTTGTCATATGACGATACGGAAAAGTTGCTGATTATTTTAATTTAATTTATGGTAATATATTTTGACGAAATTATCCCTAATTAATTGGCATGTTATTTATTCACTTTATATACGAAACAGAAAATATGTCTTGATGTATCTATTAGCGCGTACACCTGATATTTAGATTTATCCTAATACCTGTCAAAATAGATTATTTTCAGATTAAAGTACTGTTTGATTAAAATGTATAGTTTATTGAAACAAAAATTAAATCTAATATATAAAAATAATGTTTTTTTTGTTATTATTGTTAATGGGCTGCCATACTATTCATAAGAGTGCGGCAAAATTTTGTCAACTTATTCCTGGCACTTGTGCGAAAGAAATAGGCATAGTACAATTAACTTATAGGTACTGACTAATTTATTTGAAAGCTATATATCATTCATCGTCATCATTACAGCCCTTTACAAGTTCGCTGATGAACTTCGGCCTGCCCTACGGAATGCCACAAAGCACGGTTCTAAGTTACCTGCATCCATCGACTTTCTGCATGTCTTAACAGGACGTCACTCCATCTAGTGGGGGTTCAATTTCAATGAATGAGTACTATCATTCCAAATTAAACAAAATATCTCTTACAAATTTAAAATGGTTTTTCCACAATTATTTCTTCTGCGGCAGCAGCGCACCGGGTACCAGCTAGTAAGTAAATAAAACATTAAAATATATCGTTCTTTATATTGCAACTACAGTATGCTTACGCACACTGCTATAGCTAACACAAGCACAGAATAAATAAACGCCACTATAATCTCTACACTAAGATAAACACTAAAACGTAGATAGTATTCATAATATGTCAGCCTATTGTTTACAGTCTTAAATTTATTGTCTGTTTGTTTCAGTAAAGTACTATATGAGTAGAGTAAAGTACGAGATACATCGCAAAAGTAAGTCAATAAAACATTCAAAATAGGCCTTTACGAGTACAAACAACTACTTGAAATTCAAAAACTTCTGAAGACTTAGTGAAAAGGAGCGACAAGAAACTCACAAGATTTTTTATCCCTGTAGTTACAGTTAAGTAACGTATAAAGTCCATTATCCATTACAGCTATAAGTTCAATGCTGTACGTATGCCTCCCCAAAATAGCCTCATAGGAAGGATTTTGCCATAGCTGCCACGCTTGACGGGTGGGCTGGCAACCACTGATTTTCATTATTTTGACTAGTTATCAGGAAGAAGCTGCTGCTCATCTCCTGTTTCAGTTTCCCTCTGTAACCTCTTACGACACCCACGGGATGATATTATAGGGTGAAGACATTTTCAAATCGCTACTACACGGGTCCTTATATTCTTAAAATATATGTCAGCAAGTTAAGAAAATCTTATAAGCTAATAAGTGACAAACAAGTAATATCCTATTCATCATCACCATCATCATTAAACTCCTTTGTAAGTCAGCAGCTTAACAAATGTCTTCTCCAAAGAACGGCAAATAGACACTTTGAGTTGCCACTCTTGGTTGGCGGGTATGTGTGAGGGAGGTTGACGACCGTAGTGATTTTATTATTTTGAGTAGTGCTGTACTGTACGTAAAAAAAGCTTTGCCAATTTTATATTTCATTTATGTTGCTGGATAAAACTATAAAATAAAACTAATTTTACAAATCTCATCGCGTTTAATTTTAACCTTTTAATTCCCGACATTTCGGACACTTTACAGCACCCATGGTCACGGCAGAAACTAAAGTGTTTAACATGTGTAATAATGGTTAACGAAGGCTACAACTTTTAATAATTAAAGTTTTTATTTTGTATATTAGTTTTGTTCTATGCTACGTAATCCTCTAAATTATCAGGGAACCCATGCTCTACAGTGAAAAATATATACATACTACATACTTAAACACTCACGCCTGTCACCCAGAGGGTAGGCAGAGACTACAGACTTCCATTTGGCACGATACGACCTACGCATACATGCTCGTCGGTTAAGAGTACTCCTAATTTGACCGTGGCTAATATGGTAAATATCGTCCCTATGAGGCAATCTGCCGGCAAACCTATGTTCAGCAGCGGGCTTTAATGGATTTTAATTAATGAATGAAGACATTAATAAATGTTTACTAAAATAATACGGATAAAATTGAAGAAAGTTAAATGTTACGTCTTCCGCAATATGACGAAACAAATTTAAGCTAAGGATATGTTTGCACAAAGTATCTAACCAAAGCAACTTTCGCCTAGGACGTCCCTTTCCGACTCTCCCATTCACTTCCGCAACATAAATTTTCTTTTTCACTCTTTCCTCATTCATTCTTTCCACATGACCAAACCTCCGAAGCATTCCTTTCTTAATCCTGGTCACAACATCATCTTGCAAACCACACTCTTCTCTTATTACACAATTTCTTACCTTGTCATTCAGATTCAGAAAATATATCTATAGCTATTTAAGCCACAATTTTGGCTACATTATTAAGTTTTCTTTCACATTACTGTGTATTTAATGGTTTTAATTATACTCAATGAAATAATGTAGAGGTCGCGTCATTATACGTGGTAGAGCCACGCTGCAGCTATCTTAAGGTTGTAGCACAAATGGATCGGCTCGACCGGGGAAGGACCACACTCTCACAAAATACCAGCGTGAAATAGCAGCTTAATACTGCTGTGTTTGGTTTGGTTATCGTAGAGAACTGGGGACCTTTTTTTACTGGAAACGAGGCATTCCATCTTAGTCCTCAGGGGAGACAACGCATCTGCATTTTGATCCTTAATCGAGGATGATGATAGATGTCCATGGACCACAGCATCCACTTACCATCAGGTGGATTGTGTGCTTGTTAGTTACCCTTATTCTATAAAAAATACTTGCTTAGAGAGTTACTTTGACAAGTATTCACCTTTTAAGGCCATCAATGGAAAAGATATATGTTCAGCAGTAAACTTTTGAAAGGCTGTAATTAATTCATAATTGATTTATAATATCTTAATCGATTAATTGGTAGTTGTGACAGAGCCAGAAAAGGTGGGGGGAGAGAGAGACTGCGGTCTTGTTCTGGTTATTATACTGTCGTAGCGGTCGTTACCCGGTGTCGATTAGACAAAAACAACTTAATAAATTATTTCAAATTAGTAAATACTTGGTTACAAATTTAAAATTATTATTTCCTGTGCAAACCGTAATTCTTAAATCAAGGGATAATTTGTTATAAATGTTGAGTTCATAGTAACATTTTCACTATATATTTTTAAAATTACTATAATAGTGCGATAATCCATATTATTTAACTACGTTTATGTTGCTAGATTTCAGATGAAGCATCTATTTACGTTTATTGATTAATTTAAGTATTATGAACCGGTTTAATCAAAATCCATAATTTTACTATGTACGCTATAGGCTAAATGAATTTATCGACAACGTTTTTGTTTCCGCTAATAGTACATCAATAGGGGTGTCTATGGATTGAAAGGAAACGGCAAGAACCTTGTAAAAAAAAGAAGGTGAAAATAATACAGCTATCATATTCTGTACCATCTAAAACATCAAATGACTCCCTCTTTACTAGTGATTACTCTGAGGAAGTTAAACAGTAGCGTAGCATGGGTTGCTATCACCTGGAGCCGTTTGTAAGAGCAAAAGCAGCCGTCATTCCATTACCGCAAGTATTTTCTACACAGAAGTGTACGTCACATAGAAGTGTACGTCTAGAATATTAAAATAAGTAACTTCTGTAGAGTTCAGGGGGTTATTTTCATGCTTAAAACATAAACAACCACTTATAAAAAAAATCTATCTGGTTGGGTTTATATTATAGATACTATAGTAATGAAACATTACAAACAAATAAATAACAATTCCTGGAAGGATCTAAGTTGCTTTTGTTTTTGGATTTAACGCCTAATAGAGCTAATAAAATTAAAAAATAAAACAGTTTCAAAAATTTCAAATCCTACACTTTAAATAAATGTAAAATATGTTTCACTTTTTCTTTTTTTAATTACTATAAAAAATACCTGTTTTGCTGTAAATTTTGCGAGAAGACCAATTTTTACAAGACTGGGCCTTAACCGAAAAAATTAAAAATGCAATATTAATATATTCCATCCAAGCGAAGCTGTGCAGGTCGCTAGTATTAAATATAATAAAATGATATACTTCCACGACGTAAAAACTAAAATTTTCTTTGGCATATCCCCATGTAGTGGCGGTGTAAGAATATCTATTACCCCTTATAATCACTTGGGTGTCGTAAGAGTTGACAGGGAGCGACAAATTGTGAGATGGGCAGCAGCGTCTTCCTAATGAAGACTTAAATTAAAACACTGCGGCTGCCAACTCGCCTGCCAAGCGTTGCTACGATGGCAAACATCCCCACAACGAGGCAATCAATGTGGAGGCCTATGTACAGCCGTGGACTTTAATGGGCTGTAACAGTTGTCAAATATAATTTTTATAAATTTACGAATTTTCGAAATGAAGTCCCCTTGCCCGGAAAAGAACTGGCCAAAGAAACTCCGTAGGTATCTTCTTTTTTATCCGCTTTTAAATCAGAAGGAGACTGTCTTATTTATATTACGTATGTAACGCAATAACTTTACCAATTATTAAACTAATTCTAATGATTTAAGTTTGTTAATTATATTACAGGGATAGTCCTATATACGAAGGAAAATTCCACACAGAGGGGTGAAAAATGAGGAATCGTGTTTTTTATGTGATTATTTTGATGACATTTTATATGATATTCCTTATTCTTTAAGACGTGGTAGAGCTATGCTGGAATTTCATCTTAGTCCTCACGGGTGACAACGCATCTGCATTTTGATTCGTAATTGAGGATAGATGTAGATGTCTGTGGGCCACAGTAACCACTTACCATCAGGTAGACTGTGTGCTCGTTTGTCACTCTATCCTATAAAAAAAAATATATTGTCCAAGTGGGGTCAAAAAACTTGTCAGTCGTAGGAGTGCACGAAAGAAGTAAAAACTTTTTAGCTTCATTAACATTTCGTATAAATACACATCTGTATATATGTATCTGAGCGTGATAGTTCAGTGCGTTTTCCCCATACCAAAAGTGCCCAATGTGCCTAAAGATATTCATTTAAAAAATCCTTAATTTATTAATAACGTTTTTATATAAACTTAAATAATAAAGTTTTTGAACTTTGTACAGGTTAAATTTTGCATATTTTTTGGATTTTGTTGTAAAAGCGTATGTATCGGCACAAGAATAAATTACTGACTTGGTGGAGTCGAGTAACTGGTACTACGAGTTGATTACTAGCTTGTGTTTTTCCTAGTATTTGTAAAATAAATATCGCTTAATTTTGTAAAATAATTGCTATTTTCATTTTATTTATTATAAATATGTACGTGATAGTATATAAGTGTATTAGATAAAACATATGTATGCGTTTTAACACTTTGACAGTCCGGTTTTCAGACACAATACTTAAACAAGACGAAGTCATAAAAGTGTCTTCAAACAATTTAATACAGAGAATGGTTGGATAACGACACTGAAATCCAATAAAGAAACAAAGAAGCCACAAACAAGAAGCAAGCTAGCAGGCATTGCAAAACCGACTACTTCTGTAACAAAATGTAATGAAGAAGTACTGGTTAAGAATAATGATACTGAGTCAATGGTTGAAACATTTATCGAAGATGAAATACTTGAAAAAATACAGGATCTGAAGTTTTAAAAAAGCCAAGGTGTGGACAACATCCCTAATGAAGCTCTCAAATTAAAAAAGTATTTACAAATAAAATATCTTTTAACTCTTCAATAAAATACTCGAAGTATAAGAAATACCTACGAATTGGGCCAATTCACACACTATTTACTATACAAGAAAGGGGACTCCGCTAATATTAATAACTACCGTCACGTCAGCCTACTTTCTACGATATACAAACTATTTGCAACGTGTCTAGAAAAAAGAATGAGCATTCGGGTTTTTGGAAAGGGTACTCAAAAACCGACTATATACATACTCCCGAATATATAGTAGAAAAACATATAAGTACGTAACAAGTAAGTACAACCGATCACTATACCTTGCCTACGTTAACTACTCGAAGGCTTTCGACTCGAATCGCAAGAAAGCATTTGGAAAGCATAGCACGATCAACAAATCCCAAACCCGTATATAAAAATAGTACAAGACATACACAGAAAAAGTACAAGCCGAATAAACTTAGACGGCTTGGGGCCAAAGTTCGACGTAAATAGAGGCGTAAAACAATATATATATCTGCTATCGCCAAGAATTTTTATGGCCGTCCTGCAAAATATTTAAAATGTTTGCACGCCTTTTTTTGTATATCTCAGTTACCTCAAATTTGTTGTTGACTTAATTATTTTTTCAAACTCTTTTAACCGGCTAGAAAATTTAAGTAACAGCAAGATCAGTAACGATTTCGACTTACAACTAAATACATCAAAAACAAAAGTGGCTACCAACGGAACTAAAATCCTCATAAAGATAATTATATGTTAACTACTAACCACTACTTAACCTAGGAAAACAAATATTATTCAAAAACACAAGGCACATAGATGAATTAGAACGACAAATTAATATAATTTGGGAAAAATAATAGTGTTGCAAAGAAATACTAAAATCTAAATTCCCTTTGAAACTAAAGAAGAAAATTATGGACTCATGTCTACTACCCTGTCTTACGTACGGTGCTCAAACATGGACAATAAATAAAAATCTAACTACATTAAGTAAACTACGTTCTTGTCAACGCGCTATGAAAAGAAGCATCACGGGACTTGCTCACTCACTGACGAACAAAAAAGCTCGGACATAAGAAATAGAACAAAAGTCATTGATGCAGTACAACACACACTGCGCTTGAAATGAAGATGGACAGGGCATCTGGCCTGAATGTCCGGCAACAGATGAACGAAACAAATCACACTCTGAAAAGGTCCAGGAGAAAGAAGATCCAAAGGCAAACCTGGAAATCGATGGAGCGACGACATAAAAAAGACAGCGGGGAGAAACTGGATGGGCGTGGCAACTGACAGGAACAAATGAAGGCACTTTTAGGAGGCTTATACTGAAAGGGGCCGTGAATTTGATATATATTTTCTTTACTTTAGAATTTCCAACCAATTTAATTTGTGAAAAGTGTTTAATTCAATAATAATTTATAATTCTCTTACTGTCAATTAGTGTTTATTCATGGTTTGATAAAAGACTTACATATTTATTTATTTTGCTAAGACAATAACGTTGACCTATATATAGTGCACTATATGCAGTTATGAAATGTAATGAGCAGAAATGGTTAATCAACTTTGTATAATTAATAATTTTGAAAACTATTTCGTTTACTTTCCTTTAAATATTCCCAGCACCCACAGAAAATCAGCGTCGAGATACTCTGTACGTACCAAGACTATGCTGAGTGAGGTACTTTTTTATGAAAGAGGAGGCAAACGAGCATGTGGCTCACCTGACGGTAAGTGATCGTCGTAGTCTATGCACATCTGCAACACCAGGGGAATTGCAGGGTGCGTTGGCGGTCTTTTAGAAAGGAGTAGGGTCACTTATTGAAGATCCCCGAAGATAACTCGTGTCAGTCCGGAAACCGGCACTAACCATTAACCATTTTCCAAATTTACAATGTGTTGTTGTTATAATATGCAAATTGCTATAATGTTTTACCAAATAAACTATTTTTTCTTCTTTATTTCTTCTTCATATAAGTATTTAATTGTAGCAACCAATGGCTATTGCTTAACCTTGCCATGGAATTCAAAAAACAAAATTATTAAAAAAAGGATTCAGCTTAAATAGGTAGGAATCAAAAATAATACCACAATTTAAAAACAACACATCGTAGAATATAGAATAAAGGATAATACGAATAGACTAATTGCTTTTTGAGTTCATTTAACGTTCATTCGTCTAAACCGAAAATGCTTTTGTACAGCTTGACCATAACGAAAACAAGTAACATTCAGCTAAACAGGCAAAACTAAGGGGATGAATTATTATTTGTTTCTTTATTTATTTCAGGAGGACCATATTTATTTACAATAATAAATTTGTTACAGCGTTATAAAAGTGGTGACAACATCTGTCACCTTTATTTGAGGATTATTGTAGGTTTTAGGTTAAACCAGATGATGTTCTGTCAGCTCGTGTATCATTCCAATGTTGTAGATATAAAAAGTGTTATTCTTTCGAGTGTTATGATGTTTTCTTTTTTGGTTTGCAAAACTTAAACATAGATTTAAAAAAGTGCATTATACTTATTGCAAAAGTTCCAATGTCATGGCAAAGAGCGTCTTTGAGTTTGCCGTTTCAGCACAATGTCGGAGTAAAAGTTACATAAATCGCCTACAACAACTTATCCAGTCAGCTGCGAGAGCATTATGAAATAAGTTTATGAACGTACACACACGGCAGCAGCGTTCAGGGAAAACAGATAAGTTGCTTTGGTTAGATACTTTGTGCAAACATATCCTTAGCTTAAATTTGTTTTGTCATATTGCGGAAAACGTAACATTTAACTTTCTTCAATTTTATCCGTATTATTTTAGTAACCATTTATTAATGTCTTCATTCATTAATTAAAGTCCATTAAAGCCCGCTGCTGAACATAGGTTTGCCAGCAGATTGCCTCATAGGGACGATATTTACAATATTAGCCACGGTCAAATTAGGAGTACTCTTAACCGACGAGCATGTTTGCGTAGGTATATAGATAGATGTGGATGAGGTGAGAGAGGTGTGTCAGAATCGTGCCAAATGGAAATCTGTAGTCTCTGCCTACCCCTATAGGTGACAGGCGTGAATGTTTATGTTATGTTATGTTATGTTATGCATGCACAGTTATTTGGCTGCAGAAATAATAAAGAGGGTAGTAAATACTCATATGTAATTCTACCTACCAAATAATAGTAGTAGTTGTACTCCAGGGGCCACATAAGACTTCAAAGTGAAACTAAAACAGGAGACGGCAGCAGCCTCTTCCTGATAACAACTCAAAATAATAAGGAAACTGCGGTTACGAACCCACGCAAATATCCTAATACAAGGCATTTCTATGGGAGGCCTATGTTCAGTAGTGGACTTTTGATGGGAAGAACCCCATAAATACTTCGTCATAAAAAAGCTATTATGAGTCTCAAATTATTTGGATATGAAACGTGCCATTTTTATCACTTACTGATGATGTACTCATCAAAAACCTAGGCCACTTCTAAGTTACGTAGAAACTTGAAATTTAGCATTAAAGTAGATCAGGAAGTGTAGGAAACATTTTGAAAACTGGAAACTATCGACTTTTTTTGTCAAAAAAGGAATGACAAATTTCTGGTACCGTTAGTTCTGTACTTACATAAGTACGTACATTACTTTAAAATTATCCACAGCAATAACTTTGTCAATAATTAATAAATAGAAAACTGTCAAAAGTAAATGCAAGAATAAACGCCGAAAGTCACGTATTTATTCAGATTAGAAAAAGAATAAAACTTTTTTTTTCCAAAATGTGGAATAGGGGAAAGGCTTGGTACAGATGAAGTTTGAGGTTGTCGACTTCCCCAATCAAAGAGGTAAGATTTGAAGTCTAGTTGCTATGGAGCTTGGCATTTTGAAAGCATCTTAAAAATATAGTCAGTAGATGCGAGCAGGTTATTTTTATTTCCAGAACTTTCAAAGCGGCAGTGCTCGTTATATTTTGATCAAAAGTATTCAGTAACAGCTATATTTTTAATGTTTACTGGTTCCATTTAAAAAGATGACGGGGAATTTATTTTTATTCCCTAATGGTGCATGCTATGTAACTGCGTCAACGTATCTCCCTCCGATTATATCAAATGAATTGTTTGAAATATAGGCGGGGTGAGGTAAGTCGAATAAGCGGTAGGGGTTGGGAGGTCATTCTATATGTATAACCCGTACGCGATAGCTTGAGACCTGGGCGTGGGGACGTCACAGCTGCATTATTAAAGAAGTGGCGTAGTTTACTGTAACACATTGGCACATGCGGGGAAGTGCGAAGGGCAGCGGTTGGGAAGTCACATTCCACACAGGTCTTAGATTGTTGTATAATGCTACCCTAATAGTTACCCTAATAGCTGCCTAATAATATTGTTACAAGCATCGAGTTACTCCGTTGCAACAAATCTGCGGCGTTCTTTTGAAGTTAATGGATATGTTAGTTTATTTATTTCTTATAATTTATATATAAAGGAACGGAAAGAACTTTATAAAGGAACATATCAAAAGGAAAGCAAAGGGCGTACGCTATGCCTTTAGGAATTTTTTTACCAATTATTCTATAGAGCGATGTTTATCGTAAATGTAGCGTGGTTAAGCAAAATAAACATTAGAATGAAATAGAATATTTTTATACAATAAATATCATAACATAATACTTGGAACGGAAAAACCTCTGTCCTAGAAAGAACCACAACAGCATGCACTGGAGCAGCTCAGAGGGCTCCGTAACTCTTCGAGAAATGAGTGCTACGTGGTGCAGTGGCTTAATATTGAGTTGCGGCGCGGAGAATCGTAGGTTCGAATCCCACGCAGAAAAATTATTTGTTTGGTTACAAATAATTGTTCCGGGGCTATATGTTTGTCTTTGTTCAATTTATGTATGTAAATCGCCTCCACGATACAAAAAAAATCCTAGTAGCATCGTTTATTTTTTAAACAGGCTTAAGCCCAACAATAGGTCAAATATGCGCTGCAACTTTTACTTTATAGTAACGGGTAATGAGATAACTTTCATATAATATTGAAGTTACAAACCTAGTAATTTTCCACCTAATATAATAAAGTAAGTAGGATAGTCAATGGTACCTGCAAACAAATAAAGCCGACATCTATCTGTATGGGTCCATTGTCATAAATGTTAGCGTAGGCATCTCCAGATTACTGCTTCCATAAAAAAAAAAGAAAAAGATAAAAAGGAAGTATGACCCCAGTGCTATTATGTATTTAAAACAATCTTGATTTTAGGAATTAAGAATAGAATAGACAATGATTTCTTATACTTCCGCTAACAATAAAAATTAAAATAAAACTAGTTTTAATGGATTTTAACGCGTAGATATTTACTCATTTTATATTCCCGAGGTGTCGATCACTTTACGACAACCATGGTCACGAGCAAAATTAGATGTTTGATGTCCCAATGTCACAATTAAACACGGCTACCTACCGAATAAAACTATCAATTTGTTTCTGAATTACGCAATATAAACTTGCAGTGTCTTGAAGTCTTGCAGTTGTACGCTTGCATTGGGATTTAATTTTATTAATTATAGGATCCCAAACAGATGATAGTACCCAGTCATCTTCTTTATAAAAATTAGGATGTTTTATGATCTCAATAGCCTCGTTAATTATCCTTGGAAGGAATCGGTGTTCTTTAGCGTGGATTTCTGGTCTAACAAATCTGATGTAGTGAATAAAGTGATCCTGTACGTGTTCACAGACTACAGACTTCCGGGAGCCTCGAATATTCACATCAGCACTGTGTTCTTTAACTCGGGTTTTTTATCTTTAAGTAATAATGTAAAAGAGGCTATATTGACAATCAATCTTGTACACTTCCGTATATTGCAGAGGGACGTTACACTTGACTGATGGGAAAAACTGACTTACCTTCTTCGGCGTCTTGAAATATGTTTCAATGGTGGCACGCTTCAAGATATAGCCAATCTTATCAGTGATACCTGCGGCATATGGTTCTTTTGCGAGGATTTGTTGTTTATAAAATCTGATGTAATGATGAGACGATCCTGATCATATTTACAGACTGCAGACTTCTCGGAGCGTCGGTGCTTCATGTCAGCTGTATATTCTTTCACGCGAGTTTTTTAAGATCTTTTTGTTTGCCCTATGTAAGAGAGACCCCATTCTTAATCTAGCTTGTACACTCCTGCATCTTGGAGATGAACAACAAATCTTCTTCGTCGACTTGTAGTATGTTTTAATGGAAGCTCGCTTGAGGATGAAGCCAACCTTGTGTATGACTCCTCTGCAATATGGTAGTACAGCAGGCACATGCTCGACTGTGACTAGTTTCACTCGTTCACTGTGATGTAGGCGCGGGACCCAAAGCTTGTTATCATGCAAAACTTGCTTGACGTGTTGGAGCTTGGCGGCAAGGTGTTTACTGCATAGATCTCTCGTGATCTCTGAAAGAAATATTTACCCACGGTAGCTAACTGTGAAGGATGGTGGTGAGAATAACTGTTTAAATATCTATCTGTATGGGTCTTCCTTTATACACAACGTGGCATAAGGTGTTATCAGGAGTTAAGATGGTCTAAAATGCAGTTACTTTATCTAAAGATAGAATTGTGAAATTGTCGTCTACGTAACGCTTGTAGAATCTTGGATTTAGGGAAGAAATAAGCGGGGTTTTCTCTTCAAAGTCTTTTATTAATATGTGGGCGACAATGGGACATACAAGTGATTCTACTTCCACACCATCTACGTACTTGTAGAAATCCTGCTTCCACAATAGATAGCACTGTGTAAGGCATTGTCTGAGTAGTAGTATTCGTAATAGAGTACGTATTCTACCAGTATGTTTTTTTCTTACAGCCTTAAAGTTACAATTGAGATGCAGTTTTCAACAGTTAAGTATATGAACAGTGACTGCCCATCAAAACTGTCCATTGTTTCATTGTATTCCAGATGTGTGTCTTTAATCACGCTGACAAAATGGGAAATCTTCAGTCTCTGAACACGTACAGGATCGCCCCCGTTATTACATCAGATTTGATGAAACAAAAATACTCTACAAATAACACCGATTCCCTCCAAGGATGATTTACGAAGTTATTGAAATAAAAAACGTCCTTATTTCATTAGAGAAGATTGTAGTGTTATGCTACTTACATATCATTTTACACTATTTTAAATTTATTTTTCCATTCTGTTTTTGATTTTCTGCATTCGCTTCAATACTGGATATTTTGCATCACCTTTATTTCCATAGGATCCTGTAACGTTTTTAAACCATATGAACACAATAACAAATCATTTTCACATCTTATTTTCACGCTATCAGCACTTTTTAAATCGGTGTCAATGGAGTCTACCTTTTTCGGTCTTTTATTTAGTTCTCCGTAACTCTGCAATTTCGGGCTTCGTGCGCACTGTTGCGCTACCTTTTTCCTATATAAATAATATTGTTACGCGCTCCAGTCAACGATACACTAGCGCCATCTAGTGTCAGGAACGAGAGCGAGGGGAGCATTGAGAAAATGACATCACAAATTACTCAACCGACAGCGCCTAGTCGAAACTCGAACGCTCGGTACCTTCCGCGTGTTTACTTGAACATTCTGGATATTTCTTTGCTAATTTAAATATATAGGCGCTGCAAGATGCGATGGAGGCAGTGTTGATTTGGGCGAAACAAGCGAAGCTTCGGAGTGGAATTAAGTGAATTAGTGTGTTTAAATTATTAGTGTTTTAACTTTAATTGTGTAAAGTAAATTAAAGTGTTAATTTAGGTAATTTTATCGGCAATTTTTATTGTCACGAACCTCAAGCTCGTAACAATTGGTGTCAGAAGTGGGATAAAATCATGCCGATTTTACCTAAGGAGGAAACGGAGGGTGTCCGTACCCGAAGTCAACGCCAGCAGGAGACGGACCAACGAAGATTTGGTGGTGCGACGCCGCAGACGTCGGAGGGCCAGCCGCCAGCTGCAGGCCCGTCAGTAGCTCTTACATCTGCAGCACCTGACTTAGGTGCTCTGATGGTGATGCTGCAGGAGCAGGCTCGCCGACAGGAGAAACAGGTCCGTCGTTTGGAAGAGCAGCTGCGGGGCGGACAGGAGGAACAGGCTCGTCGGTTCGAAGAGCAGCTGAAGCGCGGACAGGAGGAACAGGCCAGTCAGTTGAAAGAGCAGCAGGAGGAACAGGCCCGCCGACACGAGGAACAGGCCCGCCGACAGGAGGAACAGATGCTCCTCATGAAGGACCTTCACGCTACCTTCGGGAAGGAGATAAAGGAGGTGAAGGATAGGGTTGCTCACCATGACAACCGCCTGTCGGAAGCTGAAAACCGAATCGAGAAAGCTGAAATCCGAATCGACCAAGTAAACAATCGGGTTGACAACGTAATGGCTGACATGAAGAAATCACTGGACGAACTCAAACTTGGAGATGGAGCTACAGCTCCCGTAGTAGCTACAACACCTTCGCTACGTGGGTTCAAGGTGCCACCGTTCGACGGCACCTCTTCCTGGTCAGCCTACAAAATCCAGTTCGAGGCTGTTATGAAGGCGAACGGCTGGAATAAAAGTCAGGCCATGACTGCTCTCACACTAGGCCTGCGCGACCAGGCCTTAACAGTTCTGGAAGCTCTCGGTGAGGAAGTGACTTATGAGCAACTCCTTGAGGCATTGGAGGCGAGATATGGCGACGCTCACCTGGAACACGTCTTTCGTGCGCAGCTTAAAGATCGTGTGCAGCGCATCAACGAAAACCTGCAGCAGTGGGCTCTAGAGGTGGAGAAGCTGGTGCGAAAAGCTTACCGGTCTGTACCTGCGCTCATTAAAGGGAACCTGGTGCAGACATTTATCGACGGCATCCGTGACCTGGAAGTCAGAGCTGCTGTGAGGCTCGGGCACCACGAGACGCTTAAGGACGCCTTGGCCCATGCACTGGAGGTAGAAGCCGTGCGGCAGGATCATCGTTCCCATCGCGTCAGGGAGGTTGCAGCCGCTACAGTTCGCGACCGCAACAAAGGATACAGCCCAAGGTGCTATGGCTGTGGGGAAAAGGGCCATCTTCGATCCAGCTGCCCTAAACGAACCGTGGAAAGGAGAGTTGATCGATCTCGAGAGGGTAGTGCAGCTAACGGCACTGCCTGGCGGCGACAGGATCATCGTTCACCTCACGCTAGGGGAGGTTACAGCAGTTACGGTTCGCGACCACAATAAAAGATACAGCCCTAGGTGCTATGGCTGTGGGGAAAAAGGCGCCATCTTCGGTCCAGCTGCCCTAAGCACACCCTAGGAAGGGAAGGTGAACGGTCTCAGAAAGGAAGTGCGGCTAACAGCACCGCCCAGCAGCAGCAGGAATACGACTTTACTATCAGACACTGCAGCGGGAAATCTCACGGCAACGCAGATGCATTGTTAAGAAGACCTTGTCCTGAAGATTGCAACCATTGTAGTAGGCAAGAGAGTAAGGAGGTGGTATCCGTGAGGATGCTCAGGACGGACCACCTCAGCAACGAATGGAAGGACAACCTACGACATGCACAGCAGGAAGATCCGGACATCAAGCCGATTCTGGGATGGATGAAGGCGCGTGCTACCAAGCCTAAGTGGAGGGACGTCTCAGCGATGAGTTCAACCACGAAAAGCTATTGGGCCCAATGGGACAGCTTGCTGATTCAGGATGGAGTCCTGTGCCGTAAATGGGACAATGGTCGAAGAGACAGCTGTCGTTTGCAAATGGTTGTCCCTAAAGCTAAAGTGCCGAATGTTCTACAGTTGTGCCATAATGGTCGTTCAAGAGTCCATCTGGGAGTTAAACGAACTCTATTGAAGGTCCGAGAACAGTTTTACTGGGTCCATTATCGTGACGATGTCGAGGATTGGTGTCGTACATGTACAAGTTGTGCGGCCGTGCGGGGACCTCGGACACGTAGTAGAGGAGCACCGAAATTGTACAATGTTGGTGCACCACGGGATAGGACAGCCCTTGACATTGCGGAGCCGTTACAGAAAGGCGCAAGAGGGACTCCTAAGATCGTCCATGTGAATCGCTTGGCGCGTTATTATGGGGCCGATAATGCTCGGGACGAGCATGTCTTAGGAGGGGGCAGTGTTACGCGCTCCAGTCAACGATACACTAGCGCCATCTAGTGTCAGGAACGAGAGCGAGGGGAGCATTGAGAAAATGACATCACAAATTACTCAACCGACAGCGCCTAGTCGAAACTCGAACGCTCGGTACCTTCCGCGTGTTTACTTGAACATTCTGGATATTTCTTTGCTAATTTAAATATATAGGCGCTGCAAGATGCGATGGAGGCAGTGTTGATTTGGGCGAAACAAGCGAAGCTTCGGAGTGGAATTAAGTGAATTAGTGTGTTTAAATTATTAGTGTTTTAACTTTAATTGTGTAAAGTAAATTAAAGTGTTAATTTAGGTAATTTTATCGGCAATTTTTATTGTCACGAACCTCAAGCTCGTAACAATATCTCATTTTGCACTTAAATTTTGCCGTTTCTCTATTACGAGCCTAAAACCAAAATTTGACATATTTTGACATCGTTGTTTATCTGGTTGTCATGGCAATTTTTATTCAAATTCGTTACCGTTTTGATGTTTTTTACTTCAAAACTTCCACAAAAATACTCTTTTCCTCTTGGCCATTTACAAAAATTTGCTTTTAATTTAAATAATTTCCCGTTCTTATCCCAGAGCCGTCAAAAAGTATAAAAGCCGAACAATCGGCCAATAAAGTAAGTCTCGCTTCAGCTTTCATACTAGAAGCATCTCCTAAAGAACTTATCCGCACTGCCCCGGGATCCTGCAAGCCTCTGCTTTCACCTGAAGTCGTCGCCTAGCCACGCCTACACCTGCTCCAGACGCTGCGTGTGCCTACTCCGGGCGCTGTGTGTGCCTACTCCGAGTGTGTCTGCCTACTCCAAGCGCTGTGTGTGTGCTACTCCGGGCGCTGCGTGTGCCTACTCCGAGCGCTGTGTGTGCCTACTCCGGGCGCTGTGTTTGCCTACTTCAAGCGCTGCGTGTACATGCTCCAGACGCCGGGTGTACCTACTCCAGACACTGTGTGTGCCTACTTCAAGCTCTGCGTGTGCCAACTCCAGACGCTGCGTGTGCCTAGATCAGGCGCTGCGCACCTACCACAGGCATAGCCTGTGCATACTCCGTGATGCTTCTAGTTTGAAACCCCATCATAATTTCCATATATTTTTATCTTTTAAAATTTTAAATAAATTACTTTTTTTTGGTTGTTTCGTTGTTATTAGGTTAGGTTTTTTAGTTTTTAACTGTCGCTTTACGACATTTTGGCGCCCAACGTAAAAGTTCTCTTTCTCTCTTAATTTTTTTTCTCTTTTCTTCACCTTTACTACGCCTTATCCATTTCCTTTTGATTTAATTGCTTTCTCTTTCGTTCTTAACTCTTTATTTACTCATCCTTATCATACCTTCTAAATTCTAAAACAAAACTTCATCTAGTTTTTCAACTTATTTGGATTATATTTAGACCTACATATAACACTTCACTTACATTCATCACTTTAATATTTTTATTCCAGATAACGTAAAGAGGTACAATTTTTAATTAAATTTTTATTTCTTAAACTTAAATTTTCACTTAATTATAACAATGAATAGGGTTATTAAGTACGAATTCCTTAACAAGGCCGAACTCGAATACGAAGTGAAGATTAGATGTGAGGAACCAGATAATACTGTTTTGCATGACACTACATTTGTATATATGTTTGTATATATGTTTGTATATTTGTATATATGTTTGTATATATGTATAATTATTACCTGATTAATTTCTTTATCTTTATCTTCACTCAGGAGCGGATGACAATTCCTTAAATAAGCCTGAATGTCCTTTTAGTGATGTTGCTCATCTCTGGCTTTGAGCCCTACCGCTCTGGCCTTTCTTAATCTTTACTTAAGTAATAGCGACTAAAGCTTGCTTAAGATTAATTTCTTTAACTTCATCTTCACGCAGGAGCGGATGACAACTCCTTAAATAAGCCTGAATGTCCTTTCGAAAACACACTTTTAGAGTGGTAGTCATTGAATGTGAACTCCACCCTTACCTGAATGCAGATGATGAATGTAAGAGATAGTATATCTGATTTTGCCTGGTGATGTCTGTTACTGCAAAGCTGTGTTTTTATGGTTTATTTTAGAATGTAAATATCAAAATTTTTGCTGAGTCAAAAATTTTCCAGGGTCGGGGGGAAAATGTAGTGTTATGCTACTTACATATCATTTTACACTATTTTAAATTTATTTTTTCCATTCTGTATTTGATTTTCTGCATTCGCCTCAAAACTGGATATTTTGCATTATCTTTATTTCTATAGGATCCTGTAACGTTTTTAAACCATAAGAACACAATAACAAATCATTTTCACATCGTATTTTCACGCTATCAGCACTTTTTAAATCGGTGTCAATGGAGTCTACCTTTTTCGGTCTTTTATTTAGTTCTCCGTAACTCTGCGATTTCGGGCTTCGTGCGCACTGTTGCGCTACCTTTTTTCCTATATCAATACTATCTCATTTTTCACTTAAATCTTGCCGTTTTTCTATTACGAGCCTAAAACAAAAATTTGTCATATTTTGACATTGTTGTTTATCTGGTTGTCATGGCAATTTTTATTCGAATTCGTTACCGGTCTGATGTTTTTACTTCAAAACTTCCACAAAAATACTCTTTTCCTCTTGGCCATTTACAAAAATTTGCTTTTAATTTAAATAATTTCCCGTTCTTATCCCAGAGCCGTCAAAAAGTATAAAAGCCGAACAATCGGCCAATAAAGTAAGTCTCGCTTCAGCTTTCATACTAGAAGCATCTCCTAAAGAACTTATCCGCACTGCCCCGGGATCCTGCAAGCCTCTGCTTTCACCTGAAGTCGTCGCCTAGCCACGCCTACACCTGCTCCAGACGCTGCGTGTGCCTACTCCGGGCGCTGTGTGCGCCTACTCCGAGTGTGTCTGCCTACTCCAAGCGCTGTGTGTGTCTACTCCGGGCGCTGCGTGTGCCTACTCCGAGCGCTGTGTGTGCCTACTCCGGGCGCTGTGTTTGCCTACTTCAAGCGCTGCGTGTACATGCTCCAGACGCTGGGTGTACCTACTCCAGACACTGTGTGTGCCTACTTCAAGCTCTGCGTGTGCCTACTCCAGACGCTGCGTGTGCCTAGATCAGGCGCTGCGCACCTACCACAGGCATAGCCTGTGCATACTCCGTGATGCTTCTAGTTTGAAACCCCATCATCATTTTCATATATTTTTATCTTTTAAAATTTTAAATAAATTACTTTTTTTTGTTGTTTCGTTGTTGTTAGGTTAGGTTTTTTAGTTTTTAACTGTCGCTTTACGAGAAGATGTTTGGGTGATATTATCTGCTTGGGATCCTATAATTCATAAAACTAATCCACTGCAAGCATACAAGTGCAAGAGACTTTAAGTTCATGCTGCGTAGATTGGAACAAAAATATATGAAACGGAATGGAACTAAACTGAATGAAATGGAACGTAGCAGAACATAATAGAATACAAATGAATACACTTTTATTGAATATAGATTATAAATAATTTTTTGAGGTTTTTACTTTTACAAAACACCCAGGTTCCGCCCAGGACAGAAATATTTTCCGAAACAATGGTCAAAGTAAAAAGTGACGTTCAAAAAAATTACTTGAAATCTATATTGAATTAAAAATTGTTCTATTCTTTACATTTCACTCTTAAAGGCTCTTTCTTTTTTAAGTTATAAATAGCTCTTATGTCCTCAACTGCAAAACAATAGCAAAATGGAATTGACTATCTCGACACTAGTTAGACTTCCAATCATCAAACTACAGAACTTAGTTTCTTTACTAGTTTGGATATATGGGGCTGCACTGAAGCTTTGTGTTCAGAGTTTTACCAAGAAAAACAATGGAAATAGCGAAAAATCGCGTGGCAAATCGAGTGATTATATTATGTGGATACATCTTTTGACTTAGATTTTCGGGTCCATTTGAATCATGATTAGAATTAAATAGAATAGAATCATTTTTATTCAATATGGATACCAAGTACTCGATTAATTAACAAAACTTTACACTGATTCTAAAGAAATCTTTATCTTGGGAGGAACAAGGAAGAAACCCAGCGGCACGTTTGGAGAAATACAATATAATAGTTTATTTTACAATTAGTATGGTAATATTTAGAAACAGCATGATAGCGACCACCTTATTCTCAGGTGTTATTATTATTCCTGTACTCTTTAGTAGAATAATAATCAATTTTAAACAATATTTCCTTATTAAACTTTGGTAAATTAGACTTTCACATTTTCTAGGACTTTGTTATAAAAGCTTATAATTTAATAGATTGTGACAATATTTCTAGTTTTATTTATTTACTTCAGGATGAAGACATTTATTTATCACATAAGAGCAATATGCAGTTCATCTGATAGTGAAAAATAATAAATACTTAAAAATTGTTTCACTTATATTTACCATACAATTTTAACAGTGTAACTGATATAGTTTCAGACATGTTTTAGCCATTATTATTATTAAAGCCTTTTTTGCTGATTCTAAACATTTTGTTTTACATAGTATATGATTGTTTTAACTTAATTATAATCTAGCATAACGGTTTTCCAAGTTTAGTGATCAGCGTGTCCTGTGACACATAGGCCTCTTCCAGCTCTTTCCACTCTTCTCTGTTGTTGGCTTTTCTAGTCCATATCGTCCCTCCAATAATCTTGATATCGTCTGTCCATCTTTTTGCTTGTCTGCCTCTTTTTTTTCCATCACGTGGTTGCCATTCTGTTATGATTTGCGTCCATTTTATCCTGCTTTCTCTTGCCATATGGCCTGTCCATCGCCATTTTAACTGTCTAATTTTCTTAATTATGTCTTCCACCTTTGTTGTAGATCTAATATCTTCTGCTCTTTTGCGGTCTTTTAGCGTCACGCCCAACATACTTCTTTCAATTCTCCTTGACATGTTCTCAGTTTTAGAAGGTGTTTCTGATTCAACGCCCAGTTTTGGCATCCATATGTAAGACATGGCAAGATACAGGAGTTGAACACTTTTTTCTTGGCTGTTGTAGGAAAGTATTTACTTTTGAATATTTCTTTAAGGGACCAGTATCTTTTCCAAGCGCAAGATACTCTTCTATCTACTTCCATGTCTGTATGATCTCTAAATGATATTAATTGCCCTAAGTATGTGTATTTTGTAACATATTCAATATCTTCATAATCTTCTTTTATGTCAATTTCTTCCCTGTTTGTCATTACTTTTGTTTTCGATTTATTCATAGTAAGACCAACTACTCGGCTTGCATTCGTCAACTGTTGTAGCATATGTTGAAGTGTATTAGCGTTGTCACTTATGAGGACTATATCATCCGCGAATCTTAAATGATTGAGTTGCCTGCCGTTGATATTGATGCCAAAATTGTCCCACTCGAGATCCCTAAATATGCTTTCCAATATTACAGAGAAAAGTTTTGGGGATAGTGGATCTCCTTGCTTCACCCCTCTAGCAATTGGGAACTCTTCGCCAGCTCTTTCCAGTTTTATTTGCGCTATGCTATTCGCGTATATATTTTTAATTATACGTATATATTTTTTGGCACTCCTTGCTGGGTTAGTGCCCTCCAAAGTGAATCATGTTTAATGGAATCAACTTGTGCCTTACTATAATCCACAAATGCGATGTACAAGGCTTTACCGTATTCTTGGCATTTTTCTATTAGCTGTTTAATGACATGCATATGGTCTGTTGTTGAAAACCCCGCTCTGAAACCAGCTTGTTCTATAGGTTGCTCTTCGTCCATTATCCCTGTTATTCTGTTTAAAATCAGTTTAGAGAAAACTTTGTAAATATTCGACATGAGGCTTATAGGCCTGTAGTTTTGAATTACGTTTCTATCTCCTTTTTTGTGTAATAGTATGATTGTGCTCTTCGTCCATTGAGATGGTATACATTCCGTGCTTAAAATGAAGTTATATATTTCTGTGAGTTTTCTTAGCTTTTCCGGTGACATACCTGAGGTTTTGATCATTTCATTTGTAATCTGTTCTGCTCCGGGTGCCTTATTGTTCTTAAGATTGTTGACAGCTTTTTTCTATTTCTGATTGTAGAAAAACTGGTATGTCTTCTAAGTCGTCATCGTCATCGAGATTTATAGTTATATCTTGGGTACTTTGTTCTGCTGCATAAAGTTTTCTAAAGAAATCAGTTGCTGTCTGTATTACTGAGCTCTTACTTGATTTCTGTTTTCCTGCTTTATTTTTAATATTTGGTACCCAGGTTTTTGTCCCTTTTAGTTCTTTTAAAGCTTTTTTGATTCCTCCTGTATTTTTATATGGTAGTTGAGTACATTGGTTCTTTTTTAATTCTGTTCTTTTTGATGCTCTTACTTATTTTTTTGCTTAATATTGATATCGCCATTAGATTATGTTTGTCTTTATCTAGTTTTAGGAGCAGTTTTCTTTCTTCTATTAATCTTTCAGTTCCATTTTCGGTATGAGTAGTGTTGGATTTTGGGAATTTCTTTAACAAAGGACCATATATTTTGTTTATTACATTATTATATTTTTCTTCCACTTCATTTTTTGGTTTACTTACTGAATGTTGTGTTTTTGTAATGTTAATTTTTACATTAAATTTGTTTTTTTTTTCGGTTCTATACTACTTATTACTACTCTCACCTTGCGGTGGTTGGTGTTAAAATTAAATTGGCTTAGAATACTTATATCTTGAAAAAATTTTGCTGTTGTTAGTTGCTATGTAATCTATTTCGTTTCTGTATGACCCATCTGGAGATAAGCAGGTCCACTTTTTCCTTGGATCTTTTTCGAAAAAAACTGTTAATGAACGCAAGGTTGTTTTCCAATGCCGTTTTAATCATCCTTTCTCCATTTTTACTTCTTATTCCAAAACCGAATTTTCCTAATACATATTCTTCGCCAGTTCGTTGAGAGCCTATTCTCCCATTAAAATCTCCTATAACTAAAATGTTTTTGTGTGATTCTTGTAAAACTGATGATAGTTGGTCATAGAATAGGTCTTATATTTGAAACTAATTTATCCTGTTGTTCAGGGGGAGCATATACTTGAATAACTGACCACTTATGCCTGTAGCCTGGCAGGTGCATATTAAGTACAGCTATTCTTCTGATATACCCTTGAATTCATCAATGTTTCTTTCTAAATGTTTTTTAACCATGAAGCCGACACCATAACTTCCTTTTGTTTCCCCTTTATAGTACAGAATGTATTCCTTTCGATCTTCAATACTTTCACCTAATCTTCTTACTTCACTTAAACCTAATATGTCCCACTTTATTTTTGAGAGTGCTAGCTCTAATTCGGTGAGCCTCTCTGGTGTTCTCAGTGTTAGGCAGTTCAAAGTAGAAATATACAGTTTCCTATTTTGTTGTGTTTTGGTGTTCTCGTTATTTTCTCTTATTGGAGCTGGAAGGGATTGGTCGATACCCCCCACGGGGACCAGCCGGCTTGGGGGAGGTGTGATTGTTTTGGTTGTTTTATTTTAGCCATAGTGTAGCTATATTATAGTTAAAGTTCGAATGGGTTGACTGGACTTGGGTAGGAACACGCTCTCATAGAATACTGCTGTGTTTCGTATGATGAGTGTAGAGAACCGGAGACCCACTTTACTGGATACAAGGCATTCCATCTTAGTATTCAAAGGTAACAACACGTCTGCATTTTGATCTTTAATTAAGGATAAATGTAGTTTTCTATGGGCTACAATTATCCATTTACCATGAGGTGGAACGTGTTCTCGTTTATTACTCATATTCTATATAAAAAGACTAGACTAGTATTCAAGAGAAAATAAATCCTTAGTTCAATAAGAACTTTTAACAGTTACAATGGCTTACTTCAGTGTTCTAAAATAATATTAGTAATTCCTAATGGCGCTTAAAGCGGGCGGCAGTATGCAGTAGACACTTCTGCCAGCGATTTTAAAGAAATTAAATGTGGCAAAACTGTTGTAAGTCTATGACCTAAAGTTTAAAATAGTTAAGAGCAAATAAAGAACAGTTAGTAATACAAAAATTGTGAATTGAAATTAAAGTGTATTATATTACATTGTTTATTATATGAATAAGGCTTAAAATAACTTGTTATGCTATTATTTTTAGGGATCGGGTGCACTAAATTTGTCTTTTGTGAGCTCAAAACTGCGCCTAGGGAGTGCCGGAAAAGACGCGTTTTAACTGTTGACAATTTAAAAGGACGTGACGGGTCAGGACGCACTTCATGAGGCCCATTCGACTTGTTGATTTCTAGGGTGTTTTGCACACTGAGTCCTGTGTAAAACATACACCCGACATGAAATACTCACACTTCGGGATTGTCTGCGATATATTGATATTGCATCAAGAACTTCATCATACAGAATCATTTATATCTATGCTATCCTTAAAATTTTTGAATATATCTAGAGCTTATATTTAGAATCCGAAGAATGAAATCCCACTGGAAACTGGTTCTCCCCATGGAGTTAGCATAATTCGCCATGCGAGTCGTTGTTTACAGAAAACAAGAACTTATTACTGAACATAAATACCGGGAATGCACAAATGTACAGTTGTTTCACCCTATGGTGTCGGCGTAAGGGATTCCATCACCCCATCCATCTTCCGTGATGGTAAAAGGTGACTATGGGCCAAAAATCTTATAGCTTCCGATTTATGGCAACATGTCGTGTACATCATGCCATAGTGACTATTAATTTGACGCATTTAGGCAATAATTAAAATAATCCGGTATCACTGTGCAGAAATTAATCTTATTAAAGTCTTACTAAAGTCTTATGTGACAAATAAATAAGCTAAGATTCTCGTAAAAAAAGTATAATGATGAATCTTACCAAGTTTGAGCACTGCCTGCCCTCCTTCAATTGAGCGCATCATTCCAGTCACCACTATTCCCAGAACCACTACTCCCAACACCACTACACTAGGAAAAACAGAACCGTTGATAATACGACACGTTTTTCGCACTCGACACGTTTTTCGACTCTGCAGTGGCTGACCTTTCAGTTGGTTAATTTGTAACATCTTTGATCAATTTATTATTTAACTTTGTTAAATATAAACTAGTTAAGTCTCGCGTATAAAAATAAAAATAATATGTCTTACCCAGCTTGAAGAGTTTTCTTTCAATTGTGTGCACCAACCACATCACCCATTGAGTTATACAACACTAGAGGAGCAAACTACACTACCGCGCGTCGAAAAAGTGTAACCACTATCCAAACGCGACGACGTAGCTTTGAAATCAATAACAATTTTAAGTAAACATATATCTATCTCACTTACACAAGTTGCGAAAACAATATCGTCGTCGTAAGATTAGATAAAGATAGACACACAAACATGCAAAGGCGGGTTGGTGTGGCTTACTATATGAAATTTTACCTAAATTACGCAATAAAAATGAGTTTTTTTAAGTTGCAGTTAATTGTTTTTATATTAAAAAAGTATATTTTATTTTAAAATCTTTATTACGTCCCCTTAGAAGAATAGGGATACAAAGCCTTTCAGATGAAAAGAAGTAAACATAATGATGAAATAAAACGTATTTTTATGGTTCTAATAAATCAAACAATATAAAATAGGTATCTAATAAAATATAATTAATTTAGAATTTACATGAAATTATAAATAATATAAAATTATTAATAGAAAATAGGTAATAAAATATA